>JAJHUR010136979.1:0-34808 GCA_027495735.1 Lutjanus campechanus
TACACCACATGAGCAGGATGGAGACATTTTGTGTTTGTTTTGTGTTCTTTTTTTAACGTTTTATCCGTGGTCACCATTCACTGCCATTGTACTGGATGAGGCTGCTACCCTGTTTCTCCTAAAACTCCAGGATTGTTTTGTGAACTGAAGACCTTCACCCATCATCACATCGGCATAGTGGTGAGTACATACTGAGTGGGTTATTCTCACAAGGTGGAATATCGCTTTAACACAGCATTTAAATATGCAAAATCAATAGCTTCTAACCCACCATCATTATATATATGTTTTGTTTTGTTTTTTAATCAGTTTCTGATTTCTTAATATAATGAACCCAATTTTTCCAAGTGAAATAAAAATTGAATTGGTTAATGGTTTTAAAGAATTCATTAGATATGGCGTTTGAATATTCGGATAAATGCACCTTGATAAAGATTCCATTTTAGTTCAGTGTGTTCTTCCAAAATCTGTCAGGTCCCTTTGTAACCACGTATTTAGCCTCGATTTACATTAGGGCTGCATGATTATGGCCAAAAATCACAATTATTTTGATCAATATTGAAATCACACTTATTAATCACAATTAAATGTAGTTTCTCTCCTCTGTCTGTGTTTTTTACTGTCAGGTGTTTGTTTTATTAAACACAGTTGATGTCTGTCGGTCTGAGCTCGCTCACAAGAGCCTCCGTTAACTGTTGCTTGCGTTCATGAAGCACATGCTGCTCGTCTAGTGGGAGGGGCTGAGGACGCAGAAAAAGAAAACCTAACTCAGATGAGACTCAAAAGTCAACAGTTTTCAGGCTTTCTCCCTAATGCAGCTTTAATGAAGCCCTAATCTTTCGTTCGCCCCCTGGTGGTTGGCTGACTACAGGTTGAGAAAGTGCTTGATTTGATATGCAGCAGAGCCCGCATTTTAAATGTTAATATTGTCAACGATCATGTTAATTTAATCATGGCGGCCAAAATTGTGATCGTGATTAAAATTTGATCAATTGTGCAGCCCTACTAGGAACAGTCTGGTGCACACTAGCAAGCATCTATTGCACACAAAGTAAAAACTATCAGGTGTACACGAGAAATTATCTGGTGCAACTAACAACTAACTAACAAACAACTATCTGGCTGGCTTGCTGGCTGGTCTGTTTTTTTCCTCTGTGTGAAAATCTATCCACATACACACAAACAGTGCTGCTCACTTAGATAGATGCTCTTGATAAATCATTTCTAATATTTCTATCACTTTAGGTGTATATTGATTTGATGTAGCATGAAACAGTGACTCAGAGTCAGTGACTTGAATTATGGTCACAATTGAGCAGCAGCTTTTGAATCTGCATGTAGGAAGTGTGTTTTGCAGGAACACACACACAACCATTCTTACAATTACAGTAGCAAACACTGTCATTTCCATCTGCTACCTCTCCACTAACTGTACATGTAACCAAGCAACCACAGTCATCAACTCAACTCCCTACCAGGGTAATTAGACTTTATGTTAATTGGTGTGTAAATGGAAGTTGCCATCATGTGTGTTCACTGCAATGCTTATTAACTCATAATATGTTCATCACAGTAGAGGGAAGCTCAGAAGAAAACAGGTATGATGAGACGGGTCTTTCCTTGATTACACGAGTATATACGGAAGTTATCAGAGCTCGTGTTTGTTCAATTGTCAGTCAATCTTGTAATCTATATTCTGAATCCTTTGTTATGTTAAAACTGCAAACTAAACTGGTAGTGAAATTTTGGTAAACACCCACAGCCCCACACCCACTGCCTAACAAAACTACAGAAAGTGTAAGGACGTTCTGTGGAACTGCTGGTAGCTTTTTCTTCAGCACAAATGTCCCTGCTTCCTTCAATCATTTATTTTTAACAGTAGTTCCATTTAACACCTTCCTTCATGGTTAAAAAAGCTGTGAGAAAACAAAAATTGATAAGTTGTGACATGAAAACGTTAAATGTTGTGTGACAATCCAGCTATTTTTGGTGCCCTCTTCAAGAGGACATCCCACACAAACTGCAGCACTGAATCCACAGTGAGAACAGCTTTGAGTACACTTTGAATCCTTCTGTGTAACTTTTCTGTCTTATTCAGACAAAATATGTCAGTAAGGTGCCTCAACGCATGCATAACATTTCACCAGTGTAAAGAGGGACCACGTGTGTATAGAAAGTAGTTTGCAGTTGTTTACAGTGAAGTCATTAGCTCATATAATAACTGGGACATTGTTTCTCAAAAGACTTATTTGAGCAGCACAAACAAAATTCAATTCACTTTCACTGTATTAGTGTCTCACTAGATGTCATACAAATCAAGACTGACTTCATGACCTGATGTTTATCCCCTGTGGAGCTCACAGTAAATGAGTTCAACAAGTTGAACTTTTTTCTAAGTTTTTTTCCTCTTTGTCTTGAGGATGGTGCTCGAACAAAGCTCATAGAGGGATGAAAGCAGGAAGGGTTCATCCCCTGGGGGAAATGAATTTGCTCCATGAATGTTAATTGTGTATTTTAATCTATTCTACTCGACTTAAATCACAAATTTGATCACTTCAGACTTGATTACACAAAATAAAAAAACACCTTGCAACTGGACTTTAACACCAGTGACTCATGACTTCACTTGGACTTGAGGCTTTTGACTTCAAAAGTACTCGATACCTCCTCCAAGCCCAAAGCTTTAAAAAAGTCTGTTATTTTAAAAGTGTGACTCTACGATTCAATTAATTTCCCATCATTTCTCAATCAACTAACATTAACGCTCAGCAAGACACTTTATTCATAGATCCACTTAGTTTGAAACAATCTGACAGCATCCAATCAAGTTGCAGGGGAGAACCATGAAGAACTTACTTTACATTGCTGAGTGTTATGTGGAAAAAATAACACCAAAGATTTTATTCAAGTATGAGATGGTCAACAAAAAAACAAAAAATGAATTCCAGTATGCAAAACATGTGGATCAAAAAATTACAGACGCAACAACTACAACATTTGAAACA
This sequence comes from Lutjanus campechanus, assembly GCA_027495735.1. Taxonomy (NCBI): domain Eukaryota; kingdom Metazoa; phylum Chordata; class Actinopteri; order Lutjaniformes; family Lutjanidae; genus Lutjanus; species Lutjanus campechanus. The sequence goes on from JAJHUR010136979.1 coordinate 3,006, forward strand.
AACAATGGTAAGTCAAGGCTAATATTAACATAGTTAGCGAGCCGATGCTTAATGTTAGCTTAACAACTATCTAACTTTATAAATCAGTGAGGTCGGAAACTCTGGGGACCACAGCGCACCAAACAAGCCTCTGAGCAGGTTGCGTCCACTGTGGTCAACCCATGACAACCTCCCTTTTCCCACTTCAAACAAGTGTGTGTTGCTAGCCTCAAGTCATTTGTGTAGGGGAGACCAAAGATGCTCTCAGCTTTCAGTACATCTGTAGCTTCTAACTGAATCTCTGTGGTCTGAAGTTTAGTTTCTCTCCTGCGTTGCTGTTTGTACTTTCAGGAGTTTGCTTTACTTTACTGTTTCATGACGCTTTCAGCTGGATACAAAAAGTTACTGCTGATGAAAACTTCCTGAATTTACTGCTTTTAAAGTGATATTCCACCGCTGAATGATCATCCACTCAATATGTACTTACCACTATGCCAATGTTAAGATGGGTGAAGATCTTCAGTTCACAAAACAATCCTGTTTCAGCAGAAAACAGGGTTGCAGCTAATGGCAGTGAATGGAGACCAAATGTAAATGTGGCGTCAACCTCGCAAGACTTTGTATATCTCTTAATAGACGCATGTGTGAAAATATCACGAGATCGACGCCATGTTTACATGCTACCTGCTACAGTTGACATTTCAGCTAAAAACATGGCGTAAATGGCGTGTTTTGTGGTTAAATTTTAATGTCGCGGCTCGTGGACACTTGGATTACACCACACGAGCAGGATGGAGACATTTTGTGTTCTTTTTTTTTTACATTTACATTTGGTCTCCATTCACTGCCATTAGCTGCAACCCTGTTTTCTGCTGAAACTCCAGGATTGTTTTGTGAACTGAAGATCTTCACCCATCCTCACATCAGCATAGAGGTGAGTACATATTGAGTGGACGATCATTCAGCGGTGGAACATCACTTTAAATAACAAAGTAACAGTTTACTTTTATTTTGTAGAATGTACAGGAAATGATATGTAATTATTCACAGTTTCAGAGCTGCTCAAGTCAAGACAAACATGTGACAGTTAAAGACATACCTTCAAGCAGGTAGCTCTGTTGTAATAAAGATGCAAATCTCTGCCAGGCTGGACTGACATGCTGAGTCAAACTAATGTGTATGGAAAAGGGGCAAATGACTTACTTACACTCGAAACTCAAAGGTTAGGACTTGGGACTTGACTTAGGATTTGTCTGTCTTTACTTGGGACTTGACTCTGGACTTGTCCGTCTTTACTTGGGACTTGAGTGAAAAGTCTTGAGACGTACATGTGACTCGCAAAACAATGACTTGGTTCTTCCTCTGGAATCTCCACATTCAAAGTTTGAGATTTCTTGAGGAAATGTTGGAGCAAGGATTGCAAAGGTCAGGGGGTCAGTAAACACATTTCATGAAACTCAAGCCATTAGATGATGGGGAACTAAACAAGTCTTTTTTAAGGTATCATTCCTACAATAATGTAGCCTCTAAGTGGTGTTGGACATAGGGACAGACCAACTGACTGATGGACCAATTGACCTCACAATGTTAAAACTATACTGTGAGCAGGATTATAACCAAAGAAATGACTGTACAACAACTATATGTAAATGTTCTGAGTATGCATGTTCACACCAGGTCTAGAACTAGATGTCTCCGTGGCATGCATTTGAATTGGATTAAGGATTTAGCTTTGGGCTGATGCATAAGTTGCTGCCTATAAATATCCTCACATGAAAATAAGCCTTGCAGCTATTTTCTGAAGCCCTGCAGCAGCTTGACTCACAGCTAGAGGCCCTTAGATCTTCTCATGGCCACGTACATTTGCCTTTTGGCAGATGGCAGCGAGAAGTCAACTGAGCCCTTCTTTCCAAGAGGATGGATGCTGTAATGAATTAAATATAAGAAACTGTGAGCGCATACACCAATGAGAATTTTGTCTCTCTAAAATGTAGCAACTCTTGATGAAATTTTCATGTAGTTTCTGGATATTTGATGCAGCTGTGTCCCCTCCTCAGTTTAATACAGAAATGTGGAGACATGTTGCAAGTGATTGCTGGGATGATGAAACAGTTCTTAAGTCATGTTGAAACAGTTGCAGTTTTGTTAGGTTCAGGCACCAAAACTACTTTGTTAGGTTTAAGAAAAGATCATGATTTGGGTTAACACGAGTATGTTTTGTTGCATGACTGCTGCACTTACAGTGCAAGAAGGAGCATTACTGCAGGTCCTTCATCCCAACAGCTGTCAGACTCTTTAACACCAGTATGACTTGATGTAGCACTGTTATGTGTCATTCTCTTACCTTACCTTGTGCAATATACTGTATATTTACACCATTAAATCTTTTTCTGTGCAATATATATTTTTCTACTGTGAATCCTCATTGTGAAATTTTCTGTTGAAAATATTCTGTGCAATCCAATCTATATATCCATATATCCAAACATCTCCATATGAGTGAAAGGTGTATATACTTTATATAGTCTTGAGTGTATAGTATTTATCACTTTGTATTTTATCTATTTTAATTCTTTGATATATATTTTTTCTATTTTATCTTTATTGTACAAGTTTTTTTTTTTCACTCACTCCGTTTTCTATCTGTACTATTTGAGCTGCTGTAACATGTAAATTTTCCTGGTGTGGGATCAATAAAGTTCATCTTATCTTATCTTAAAGTTCCTGTTATGTAGATCATGTGACTTAAAGGCAAACTATGCAGGATTTTCCCTAGAAAACAATGCACAGACTTATACAAAAATAATCCTTCTCAATCTCTGTATGACCTACAGAAGCAAATGAGACCATCCATGACATATGAAAGCTCCTTTTAGTCATTTTACAAAAGGAGAAATCACAGCTTGATGTGGGTGATGAGGTGACAGAATGAAATCCACTGTGAGGCAGTTTATACAGAGCCCCAGCATCACCAAACAGTCATAAAAGTGACTATTCTGTTGCTCAATACATTACCATGAAGGCTTTAGCTGGCACTAATTTGGCTAAACTCAGGCTACATGGTTAAACCAAGCTAGCCTGCCGGCACGTGTGGCCATTAGGATATATACGAAGTCTCGCGAGATCGACGTCATGTTTACATCCTCCCAGCTACTTGCAACAGTTGATATTTCTGCTAAAAACATGGTGTAAATGGTGTCTTTTGTGGTTAATTTTTAATGTCACGGCTTGCAGACACTTGGATTACACCACACAAGCAGGATGGAGACATTTTGTGTTTGTTTTGTGTGCTATTTTTAACGTTTTATCCGTGGTCACCATTCACTGCCATTGTACTGGATGAGGCTGCTACCCTGCTTCTCCTAAAACTCCAGGATTGTTTGGTGAACTGAAGATCTTCACTTATCATCACGTCGGCATAGTGAGTACATATTGAGTTAGTTATCATGGTAAGTGTAGTATCACTTTAATGAGGCTTCAAAGTGATGACAAGCTTTCATTTGCACATTGTAGATGATGAAAAATACCACTACTGCAAATCACCGTGAAATATGGTCTACTGTAAATGTGAATGATCAATAAACATCTTCATATTGTTAATTTTTAACGGTCATTTTTGGACCTATTCCGAGAGTCTTTTCACCAGTGACCACAGTCGTCTTTTAAAGATCTTTTCAGTGAAAAAATGCTCACTGGGACGTCTAAAGATTAAGTTAAATTCACACAGGACAAAAAGCCCAGTCTTTTTTCTTTTTTTTTTTTGATCCAGTTATCCACTACATCCTTCTTGCTAAACTTCCTCCAGCTACCAATACTTAAATTTGCACTCACAGCCAATCAGAGCACAGTAGTTGTAGCCAATCACTGTGCAGTAAGGTAGGACTAGGTGGAACAGTCAAAATAATGCCAACAGTTACCATTAGAAGGTCAGTGCCATATCTAAGCCATCAAACAACATCAGGAGAAACAGGCAGGAGACAGAACACACTCAGCTGCTTCTCAGCCACAACAAGTGGAGGCAAATCATCCAAAGTTTTAATGAGCAAAAGAAACCACATTTTTTTACCATTAATGTTCACATTTAATTTTCCAAATAATGTGCAATGTAACAGCTGTCAAAGAAGCAGCCAAAGGTTGTAACAGGATGTGTCTTAAAAGGGACTGACAGCTTGGCAACGTGATGAAAACAACATATCGAATCTGTTTTTAACATGTGTGTCCATACACTTTAAATAATGAACATGTAGACAGATTTATGGCTCTCATTAGCTCTCTGTTTGATTGCCCTGAGACCAAACGCCCCCTCAGGCTTCAGAAGTGCTTACTTCCTCAGTCCTGAGTCAGCTGCTAAATCAACTTAATGATTTCAATTCTGGCTTTATTTTATTGCAATCTGGGCCCACAATAGATTTAGTCAAATGCAAACACAGATGACGTGCAGTTATGATTCCATTTGCAAATTTCCGTTTGGCAGAATGCTTCTTTTTTTTTTTTTTGCTCTGCTAGCAGTGAGTTTAAAGATGTCAGTTCACAGGTCAGTCAGTCAGTCTGTGCCTCCCAGAGTGTTATTAGCATGATAACTGGCATGTGGTATGAACATTCATGTTCCCCAGAGGAAGATTTACAATGTCTACAATGTCAGCGGTAGAGTCCCTGCAGACAGCTATCCCACAGAAAAATCCAGTTTCTCTTAATAAAGCATTTTAATTAAATGTGTTGTTTTCTGTTGAAAAATGCACTTAACTGCCAATATCTGCCAGGCTTGGAGAATAATTTATTACATGTATTGGGATTATGTAAACTAGATACAAAAATTTAACTGGCTGCCATTACAGTTTCAATTTAAAAAGATGTAATCAGATGACAGATACATTGAGTAAAAATGCACATTACAATTTTAAACTAAAGAACGATATCCTACCATGCACAGTGCAAACAGCTGCCAATTCATTATCATGACATCTAGTGAAAAAATGCTTCACTGGGTGGAAATTTAAACATGTTTTGTCTTTAAATCAATCAGTCAATCAATAAATTGTGCACAACAGAGGAAGGAACAGCTGGACCAACATATAAACCTAACAACAAACAAAAAACAGTCAGAGCTGCAGCAAGTAATCTGTTATTAATCAACTATTAAATTAATGTGTATCTATTTTGATGATCAATTCATCATTTTGAGTTATTTTTCAATTTTAGAAAAAAGGTCCAAATTCTCTGATTTCAGCTTCTTGAATGTGAATATGTTCTGGTTTCTTTACTCCTCTCTGACAGTAAACTGAATATCTTTGAGTTGTGGACAAAACAAGACATTTGAAGACGTCATCTTGATCAACATTTTTATCCATTTTCTGACATTTTTGACTAAACAACTAATTGATTAATTGAGAAAACATTCAAATGATTAATCAGTGATGAAAGTAGTTGCAGCCCCAAAACAACAAATGAGGCTGAACCATTTCACAATATTTTATATTGAGGTAATCTAAACATAACAGTAAAGTAATCAAGTTACATTACAGTACTGGAAATCTGTACTCAATTACAAGTACTGTTGCATTATGAAAATATTACTCAAATAAAAGTAGAGGCATTAGAAAATTACTTAAGTAAAAGTACAAAGTATTCTGGTCAAAAACTACTCAGAGTATTAGTTACTTTTGTAATCATTAATTAAATAGCAGCTATTGAATCAAAGGAGCTTCTGTTTCTCCAAATCTTCAGTCTAAATTTACTCCAAACTCTTCTGCTCAGCTGCTCAGTGGTAACAGTCACCTCTCCAAACTAAAGATGCTAATTTTGTGCATTTTCCTTAACTGATTGCTAACAAAAAATTAATCATTAGTCATTTTTAAGATACAAAACAAATTTTTGTTTTCTTATTTTCAATTTTTTTTCTCTTTTTTTGTCATTTTAAACCAGACCAGCCAGTCCACATAATATTGATTGATGAATATTGATTAACACATTTTTAATTGATTAAATTCTTACAGGCGATAGAACCTATGCAGCTGCAGTGTTTTGTTTTTGTACATCCTGGTTTTCATTGACCTGTTTGCAATCAGATCACCTGATTGGCCACAAAAATGCCGATGGAAGGTCTCGATATTAAATCAAATTGCACTCAGTACTCAATTATGATTTTAAAAGTAACTAAGTAGATTACATTGTGAAATTCATACTTAAGTATAAGTAAAAGTACAGACTTAGAATTATACTCATAAGAGTACAAGTACCCAAAAAAAGCTACTTGACTACAGTAATTTGAGTATTTGTAATTAGTTCCTTCCAGCCCTGGTAATTAGTAACGGTATCGGAATATGTAATATGTATAACACCTAAACAGTTTAGTCATTAGTTCTGAGCTGAGTTGAAACCAAAAAGCTGATAAATTTACTTCGTGGTGAGAGCTTTGTATTCAGCACAGAGGAGGCAGCTCGTTTTATTTCACAGACTGTGTAAGTGCTGTGAATACACAAACACTGCTGCTTTATGGTTTCTCCTCACAGCTCGAGCCTGCTCACACACACACACACACACGCGCACGCACGCACGCACGCACACACACACACACACTCCAAGCTGCCTGTGTGCGCGCACATCACTCTTTTTTTCACATTTGTTTACATGGTTACCAGGCAAACACTTCACAACCAATTCCTGCTGCTTACCCTGAGAGTCCTGCCTCGGACCAGGAGATGATGAGTGCACCTTTGCTGTCTGAAAGCCTCACAGCACACACTGAACTGTCTGCCACCGCAAACACACTGTGCTCAGTTAGTCTGCTGCTCAGAGTCTGCCTGCATTTTCTTCTGTCATTTCTGTTTTTCACTGACTGACTGTTGTTCAGGGAGAAGACTTAGCTCAACACAGATGCAGTAGACAAATACAGCCCTTTTCTACTTTATATTGTTAGTCTGACAATCCTATCAGCAAGATGAACAAACTTAGGCATAAAATCAAATCAAATGGTACTACAAATTGTAGGTCTAATAACATCCATCCATCCATCCATCCATCCATCCATCCATCCATCCATGCATCTGTCCATCCAGGGACATGCACAGACAGTCTGGAGTACAGGTGCTCAAGCAAAAAGAAGGGCATTTCTCTTATAATCATTCATAAAGAATAAAGTTACACATTAGTAGCACATTCTTCACTTATTACCCCCTACATATGTCCCCACTTACGCATACGTTTAATATTCTGCAGGGCTCTGGATTTGTGGAATTTCCAGAATTAGAACTCAAATGCAGTTGTCAGGCATATTTAAAAACTGAAATATAAAAAAAAGGAAAAATGTCATATAAAAAAGGTAGTTATCTTGTCACCTGGAGTTTAGTGTCCCATAGAAACTGTTTGGAAAAGGGCAGGCGCTTTAAAAAAAACTAACACTTGGATGAACCATCTGTCACGTGTATCACAGGCTAACTTCAGGCAATCAGATTAACTCACTGAACCGAAGCCAAAGCCTGCTGGAAAAAGAGCGAAAACATCTTTTCCATTGATAAAAGCCTTCAGTGTCATTCTTTACCCTTCTTTCAATTAGGAAATACTCTCCAGTTCTGATGTTGTCTCGCCATCTACACTAACCCTTTCAAGAGCTTCAGACTTGGAGGTGCTGACTCCCATCCCAACCACTTCACACTTGACTTCAGACTGCCCCATGCTGAAGGTCTAATAAAACCAAAAGAACCACATCATCTGCAAAGAGCAGGAAAGCAATTCTAAGGTCTCCAAAACACTGGTCCTTTACATCCTATGCATGAAGATCACAAGATCAGTAACATGGGACAACATTCGTGGAGTTCAACAAAGGTGTTTGACTTTGTGCTGAGAATCCAGATCAAGTTTTTCACTCTGGTTATATAATGATTGGATAGCTCATAGCAAGGCCCTGATACCCCATATACCCGACAGCATCCCCCACAGGAATCCCCTTGGGGATACGGTTGTAAGCCTTCTCCAGAAAACACATATAACTCCCATGACCCCCTAACAAACCCTGCAAGAGACCTGGTCCACAGACAGAATCCACATTGCTCCTTCTGGATCCAAGGTTTGGCAATCAGGGCCTTATTTTCAGAATCCTGGAGTAAGCTTTCTGAGGGTGGCTAAGCAATATGGTACCCCGATAACTGGAGCACACCCTCCAGTCTCTGTTTTTTTTTTTTTTTTTTTTTTTTAAAAAGGGAACCAACCCTGGTCTGCCATTTCCACTGTCACTGTCCCCGACCTCCACACAAGACAGCCCAACAATGTCTAAAGACTCCAGCACCTCAGGTCAACTCTCATTCACATCTGGCGCCTTGCTGCTTAGAAGCCTCTTAAAGGATAACTTCGGTATTTTTCAACCTGGGCCCTATTTCCCCATGTGTATGTGTGTGTATGATTGATAGCTACAACTCATTTTAAAATTGGTGCGTCATTGAGGGAGGCAGATGCAGCCGGCAGCCGCGAAACGAGTTATAACGGTAGATATCGGGGCAAATTCGTCCGTAAAAGTTTGTGCATTAAATGTGCTTTTTTTCACCACAGACCGGCTCACATCACCAGTGTAATCTCTGTCAACAGCTTCACTTACTGCTTGCTGTGTGTGACGACATCTCGCGGGATCTTTGTTTGTTGCCGGAAGAAAACAGAGTCATGCTGAGAGCTGGTCTGAGCGGAGTTAGCTGTCCTGGAGTTCAGTTGAAAGTTTTGCAACTATTGAAAACAATGGTTCATGTTTTTGCTTCGCCGAAGTGCAAGAACAGGATGTCATGCAGCACCCCGTACAGCTTTTACAGGCTGACTATGTCGGACAGCAACATGCTGAAGTTGTGGCTAATTGTGCTACAACTGGATGCTAACGCTCCTGTCCAGACACTGCGCCTGGCAGACCATTGGGTCTGCAGTGCACACTTTTCTCAAGATGACTACTGCCAGCCCAAGAATAGAAGACATCCAATCCCGAAACACTTCACCAAGCACACCTCAAGAAAACAGCTGTCCCACTCACTGCAATGAAGACATTCTTCAACAAGCAAAGATCCTGTGAGATGTCGTCACAGAGTGAACGGTAAGAGAGACGCTTTGCATGTTGTTGACAGAGATTACACTGGTGATCTGAGCCGGACTGTGGCGAAAAAAAGCATGTTTAATGCACAAACTTTTACGGACGAATTTGCCCCGATATCTACCGTTATAACTTGTTTCGCGGCTGCCGGCTGCATCCGCCTCCCTCAATACTGAACCAATTTTAAAACGAGTTGTAGCTATCAATCATACACACACATACACATGGGGAAATAGGGCCCAGGTTGAAAAATACCGAAGTTATCCTTTAACTTCCTGAGAGACCTCTGGCAGGGATATGAGCTGCTTTCCCTCTAACAGTTTCTCACTCGTGTCTCTCTTTTCTCATTTGCCAGACAGTTTTTACCTTTTCTTAATAACATGATTGCTTCAACATTCACCTGAAGTCCTCAGGAGCAGCACAGTTACCTGTTTGGAGATGGACTTAGATTTTGTCCACCCCACTGCAGGAGGAGTGTACAACTAAAACAAAAAAACCAACAGGCTTTTAATTCCAGGGTTGTCCCATTTTTTTCTTAGTTGCACTCTTTCTCTCTCTACCACGCCCTTGGGAGGAGGTTAAAGGTCAACAACCAGGAGTCGGTGGACAGCCAGAGAAAACCAGGAAGACATTTACATTATTCACACACCACACCTTTGAACAAAGGCCGTGGTTAACCCATAAATGATCTAAAGTTCCATACTTCGGTCATGTGATGACACAGCACAAACTTCATGTAACATAAATCCCAAGACGTGCTATTAAACTTTACTGTATTGACCAATGAACATGACATGATACACACAAATCTCTCGGATTTTGTATCAGCACAGAACTGAACATATTCGAGGTGGAACAAAACCTTATGTGCAATAAAAATCTTCCAGAAGGAAAAAAAATCAAGTCAGCAGCTGATGTGGTTTTTCAAATGTGTGTCTGTGAACCTGCACTGATGGAGGAAAGTGTACCGACTCTCACACTGACTAGAATGGTCTGTTTGGCTGCCTGCTTTAACAGCCTGGAGTTGTGTATGAATCATTCTTGTGAGATGGACACATTCTGTGATAAATGGAGAGGTGAGAGGAGAGACACTGTGTCACTGAGACAATAAATCACTCACCTGTTTTCTCTTTGATTTCACAGAGGACGCTGAAGAGTGCAGGTTTCATCCTGTGACAGTTCAATCCATGTTTCCTACCAAAACACATCAGAGAACATGAACCAAAGGCCAAGGACTTAACCATTTAACAAGATGTGTTAGAATCATTCTGGTGCACACAAATATTATGTCCTATAAGTTTGGGGAGAAAAGCAGTATGAATGCAGACGTAATAAATCAGTTTAAAGGGTTAAACAGCTGGATCTGATCAGACCAAGGTGAAACCTTATTCTCCTCAGTCTGCTCTTACACCCTCAAATTCAGTGTCCATCAAAATGGATTTCAAATATTTATTAGTCTAATCCAATGAAATCACATCTGTTTTAAAATTTGACCTCTGTTTTATAACTGAGTAGACTGAAACTAACTGATAAATGTCAAGTTTTGACATTTCGGTTGCCAGGGGACAGAGTAAGACATGAGACCAGCGTGGCAGACAGGCCAAACAAGAAGAAGAGTGGGGGACTTTTTCTTGAAGTGGGTCGAATATCAACATATTTAATTAATCATAACAGAAGCTAATTACATTTTTTTTTTCTAGTGTGAGGATCACAATTAAATGTTCAGCGCAGAGGACAACAGGTCTCGTGTGACATAAAAAGGCGGCTGATCTTATGGACGCAGTGTTTTCAGTCATAAAACAGTCCCTCCAGGATTTAGGGGGGATTGTTGTGGCCTTGGGGTGCCATGGTGGTGCAGTGGTTAGCACTGCTGCCTCACAGCAAGAAGGTCCTGAGTTTGAATCCCCCAGCTGGCTGGGGCAGGGCCTTTCTGTGTGGAGTTTGCATGTTCTCCTCAAGTCCACGTGTGTTCTCGCTGAGTTCTCTGGCTTCCTCCCACAGTCCAAAGACATGCAGCATAATAGGTTAATTGGTGACTCTATATTGCCCGTAGGTGTGGATGTGAGAGTGAATGGTTGTTGTCTCTATGTGTCAGCCCTGCGACGGTGTACCCGCCACACCCAATGTCAACTGGGATAAGCTCCTTGTTGCGTTATTTTTAGGTATTTTTTGCAAAGAAATTGCCGGAAAAGGTGAAAAAAATTGAGATTTTTTAAATTCTTTTAATCATTTTTTTGTATAATTCTTTAATAATCAAAGGCAACTTGTTCCAGGGAGAATGAAACCACTCTTCCTCTTCCCAGTGTTCTAGCTAACCTTACGAAAAAAGGCTCAAGATAACAAAAATTTGGACAAAATCTGCTTTAAATGTAAATGAAGAAGTTCACTTGGGGGGTATTCCACAAAGACAGAAAAATTTTTTGGAGCTCAAATGCAAAACCAGCACAAAATTATTAAAAATATGTTGCACAGAGTGTTGATGAATGTCAATAACAATGATAAACCTCTTCAGTACCTGTGACAAAAAAATAAAAGCTCCAAAAAGATTTAGCTTCTTTGCAGAATTTTTTTTTTGTGTGTGTATTTTTTGTAATTGCGTTTGTGGTGAAGTTGCTTAGAACACTCAGAACAGAGTCTGGTTTTGTTCTCCCTGGAACAAGTTGCCTTAATGAGTTATACAAAAATATTGTCTTGGTCCCGCAATTTCATTGCATAAAACGCCTAAAAACATCGAAATAAGCATTGCAAGTTTTTTTTAGAATAGCTGCTCTGAAATCATTTGGGTGCAACAATCCCAAAAAAAAGCCTGTGAAATTCTGGAGGGACTGATTGAGCTCTAATTAAAACAGACCCAGAAACAAACTGATATGAAGTCATTAAGAACAAACTGACAATGTCATGAAAAACTGGATGATAGAATAAAGCTCCTGTGAGATACCACAAAAAGTACCTCTGTGGGTACCCCAGTCAGTAGGATTAAAGTTAAGCCTATTCATCTATATTTGTGTATTGATTGAGTTGGCACTGATTAATCAAAGTATCACTGAGGCATCATGGATGCAGCACAAACCCACCTCTAACCCTCCTTGTTGAGCACTCTGCACTTTGCTACACATTTATTTTTTTTCTCAAACAAAATGTTGCAAGAAAAAAGCAAATGTGAAACTCAAGATTTTATGCACAAAACTGAGCTACTGCTCTCTGCAGATTCTGCTGATTGGGTCCACTTGTAACTACAGGTGGAAGTAACTAATTACAAAGACTCACGTTACTGTAATTTAGTACTTTTTTGGTTACTTGGACTTTTATGAGCACACTTTCAAGCCTGTACTTTTACTTGCATTTAAGTATTCATTTCACCATGTAGTCTACTTAGTTACTTTCAAAATCATAACTTGTTGAATTAATGTCTAAACCTTTCATTTTGTGGCCAATAAGACAATCTGACCAAAGCCAGAATGAAAAAGCTAAACAGTGCAGTTGAAAATGCAGATGAAAATGCAGATGAAAGGTCTGGATTTTAATTCAAATTGCAGTCAGTACTCAACTATGATTTTAAAAGTAACTAAGTAGATTATATCCTGTAATGCATACTTAGTACGAGTAAAAGTACAGACTTGAAAATCTACTCATAAAAGTACAAGTACCCCAAAAACTAATTAACTGCAGTAATTTGAGCATTTGTGATTAGTTACTTTCACCTCTGAGATTAAATTCTATCTGTGTTTATAAAAATCAACATCAGAGGAAAGCAGACGAACTTTGCCTGCGCTTCATCCAGGCTCTGGTCGGTGATGGTCATGATCTGATGCAGAATGGTCCCGATGTCCTGCTTCCTGCCGTCCCCGTCGGTCCCGTCGATGATGTGCGGCAGCGGCAGCACCGAGTGTCCGGCCAGAGTCATGCCGCTCATAGCCTGCATCATCCGGCCCTGATCCTCCATGTCTTGCCTGCCGCAGCACAATCGATGCGAAAGAAGAAGAAGAAGAAAAAGAAGAAAAAGAAGAAGAAGAAAAAGAAGAGAAGCAGTGGTTTTATATCCAGCAGAGATGGAGCAGGTAGAGTGTACAGATGGCAGAACGAGGTTCAGGCTGGCTCCACATGTGCGCAATATTCTCCCGGGGCTGTGTTCTGTTATTTGCACTTATCAACTTGCACAAACAATGAAGGCTGCTGGCTGTGTCCCTCCTCTGTCCACGCTGTCCACAGCCGCGCTGCTCCGCGCTGCGGTTCATCCACCGCCGACTGGAGCAGATACACCCCTCAGAGCGCGGTGCGTCTCCGGTGTGAGCGGCTGCAAACTTCCACGGTGGTGTCGATGCTTCCAAACTTGAGATCCAGTCAGTCTGATGATGATCTTGTGCTCCAACCAGCCTGCTCTCCAAAGTTTGGAAACATTTTTATCCGTATGATTCCGGTAGCAGAGTGACTGTTTGCGTATTTGGCACGACGCTGCAGCCTGACAGAGAGCTGTCAGGAGAGCAGCTGCCTGTGAGACACTGAACAACACGAGGAATCTGAAGGCTCCGCCCACTCTGAGGACTGGAAACCTTTGTCATGAGGACACCAGGCATATTCAGTGTGCATCATTTCAACAGTAAGTGTGGACCACTGAAGGCAGAGGTGTGGACCATACTTGCTAACTTTGAGACCTCAAAAGTTCAGAGGCTTCCGAAACAAAAAAAAAAAGAAAGAATTTCAGATACTTTGTTTCCTGCATTATGGAGACTTTTAAAGAATGAGAATAATACAATAATAAGTACACTGCGACTCCAAGATACAAATATTTTGGGAAAGCATTTGGAGAATCTTGCAGTATATTCTTGGACATGCATGTCACTTTATTGAAGTGATATAACAGATGGAATAGCCAGGGAATGACAAATACCTGCTGAAAATATTAAAGGCATAGTTCACCCAGAAATGAGAATTCAGTCATTATCTACTTGCCCTCATGCTGATTGAAGGTCAGGTTTAGTTTTTAAGTCCACAAAACACTGCTGGAGTTCCACAGGAAAACAGTGTTGCAGAATCTCCCAAACAATGGAAGTGAATGATGACCAGTTTTCAAACAAAAAAAACAACAGAATAAAAACATAAAATGCCTCCATACTGCTCATCTGGTGTGCCAAGTTGCCAAAACAACAACGACAGTTATTTACACCATGTTTTTAATAATAATAGATTTTATTTATAATGCACTTTACATTTGAAAACAAATCTCAAAGTGCATAGTACAGACAACAATAAACAATAGCAATAAAATCGAACAACAGAACGAGTCAGTAAAAACAGTCAACAGATAAAAACAGTCAACAGATAAAAACAGTCTACAGATAAAAACAGTCAACAGATAAAAACAGTCTACAGATAAAAACAGTCTACAGATAAAAACAGTCTACAGATAAAAACAGTCTACAGATAGCTTTTAGCCTGAATTTTCACTGTAGATCCTCAACTTGGAGCCACGTTCACGTGCACACTGTCTGAACTGGGTGTGTGGTGTGACGGTGTACAAACGGCATGTCAGGACTTTAGGAGAGTTGGATTATGCCAGACGAGCAGTACGGAGGCATTTTCTATTTTTTCCAATTGTTTTTTCAGTTTTAAAACTGGTCACCATTCACTTCCATTGTTTGGGAGATTCTGCAACACTGTTTCACTGTGAAACTCCAGCAGTAGTTTGTGGACTAAAAAATAAATCCGACCCTCAATCGAAACGAGACTGAGTAGATAATAACTGAGTTTTCATTTTTGGATGAACTATTCCTTTAACTGCAGCAAAAAAACAACAACAACAACAACAAAAAAAACAAACAATCACTTGTAAAAATGGTTACAACCCAACCCACCTACAGTAGATAACTGGATTGAAATCATTAAAGAGATTCATGAGACAGAAAGACTGATTTTCCTTCTGAGATTGAGAAAAGACACACACATCACAAGGTGGACAAAATAGATAAGATACTTGTCGGAGGTCATCTTGAAAAAATGTTTGGAAAAGTGCACGCACTTTCAAAAAACACTTGGCAGGTGATTTAATACCTGAACTCCCAACCAGTCAGTCAGAACTGAAGAGGCTTCTTGGATGAGAGGTGAAACGTCTTCAAGAACTCTACCAAGTCCAGTTTCCTACAATAACCCTTGCTATGAATACCATGACTGAGAATCTTCACAGACAGGTGATTAGATCAAACTGTTGCAGAAGCTAGTTGGGAGAAGAGTGAGAACTGGGTGCTTTTCTCCATGGAGAAAAGCTTTCAGTGTTGTTCTTTGCTATTCATTCAATGAAGAAATCCTCTCCAGCTCTGATATAACTGATGCTATCACAGTATCTATGCTAACCTCTTTAGGAACCGCTATAGTTTGTTTGAGACAGGTCACTTCCATGGACACTTCTCACTGTCATCACACCTAAAACCACACCTGCAGCTGCCATGAGTCCCTCCCAGGATGCTAATTGGCTGCACCACTTCTGGTGCGAACACAAATGGATAACTAACAGATAGCTGCCTCACAAGGTAACCTCTGGTATGAACTTGCGTTAACTAATATTCACCAGTTTTCTTTCATTCAGATTTTCAGCAGATTTTACAAAATGCACGAGCTTTTCCTTAAAACTTTTCTTAAGAAAGTGGGATTCTGCTTCCCAGGAATTCTGTGTAGCTGTATTATTGTCCGGGTGGACAGACTTTTAGAGTCGAAGGGCTTATACATGCTTTACAGTGTCAGTCAGAAACAGGTAATGATAAAGGAAAGGAAAAAAGGTGTGAAATTCTGTCATAAATCGGGAGAAATACAGGAGAATTGTGATTGTGAGGAAATAGGGAGAGGGCGATGAAAAACGTCTCCTGAGAAGTCAGCTGAGAAAATTGGGAGGGTTGGGTAGTATAGTGTGGACTCAAGTCACATGATTTGGATTCCAGTCACATATTTGATGACATTTCCCTTCATTTCCTAAATCAAATAAACACTATTCATTCTCAGCAATTCAACACTTAATTCCTCAGATCCAGTTAGTTTGAATCAATCAGACAGCATCCAATCAAGTTGTGGGAGCAGCTGGAAAAAAAATTATACCAAAGATACTTTCGTTCAAAAACTATACAATGGTCAACAAAAAAATGAACTGCAATACGCAAAAATTACAGACAGAGACACAACTTTCAACTTCATTCAACATTTGAAGTTGCACAGTGAACGGTACGTTGAGGCTCTGTTGTTAAAATGGTATTACACTTGGTGAAGAGCGCTTTATGACTTGAAACTCACTTGGACTTGACTTGGGACATGTCAGTCTTTACTTGAGACTTATGTGCAAAGACTTGCGACTTACTTGTGACTTGCAAAACAACGGGCCTCATGCGTGAATCATTCCAATGAAGTGATTTAATCTGAAATTGTGTGTTCCAACAATTTAAGAACTTTTATTGTATTCATATTTTCATACTTCCCATTTGTTCTTTGGTATGAATAAAATTTAAGTGCCCTGCACCACACATGAGCATGCACAGAAGTCTGCTTGCATTTTGTGCTGTGAAATATTAATAATGATGAAGAAAAAGTCATGTATTTTATTCAAACACATTAGAAAAATGTTGCTGTACCTGCGACCGAGAAACCTCTCAAAACCTCTCCAATGATGCTCCAATCCGCTCCTCTATGTCTTTTAAAAAAGTTTTTTTTAAATGTATTTTCCTTTCCGTTTCTTTTCTTCTTTTTTCTGAGTTAACATCACCTGTCAAATATCAGGTGCTTGTTAGTTTGTCTGTTGTCTATTGATTTACTGGGGTGTTTCCATATGCTAAATGCAAACCTGTCACATGCATCCAGTTTAAGATCAAACATGATTCCTCAACATGCTCAAGTGGGTAAGAGCAGTTTCATGAATCCCACATAGGATTTTTTGTATCTTCTTTTTACTGCTTGGTTTAAGGACAAATTAAAATAAAAGAAGAGTAAGAAAACATTCATGCATGAGGCCCAGTCAGTTGTTACCACCTCTGCTGACTGGGCCCACTGGGCACAGGCCAGCGGGTGAAGGGGTCAAGCTGCACCTGGTCCAAAAGCTCTGATTGAAGTCACGGTTGTGATTTCCTGTTAGAAAGTCACTCAAATGACCACAAAGAGTAAGATCGGACTTAAGGCTGTTCCTGACTAATGTCCACACAGGAATATGAGACAAGCAAAATGGGCTGTCCAAGCAACAGGGAACCAGACACTGTTGTGCCTACATCTGACAGAGGCCTGCTTCACCACAATACACCAGATCAATCTGTTGCACTTTGTCAAGCAACATTTTATCCAGTTCTATTCTGAATTTAATTATCTGTGTATATTATATATGTAAGTAGCATGAGCATGTCCTTGATATGTTGATACTTCAGCACCACAGACAGCTCCATGGATCTATCAACACACAGCAGTTAGACTGCTGATATTTCAGAGCTATGGTCAAGGTCACAGATTCTAATTGCCATAAACCTCAGTCAGATAAAGGATCCAAGGGTCAGTGAGACAAGACTACAATATTCAACTGAACAACCCCTCTGCCCTGCACTCTAGCTGCTAGGGGATGTTGGGGGATGCATTTTGATCATTCTAACAAGACAGAAGACATCTCTCCTCAAATCAGCTACTGATGATCACTCCTCGCAACTCAGCCACCGACCAAAACATTTGACAACCTTAGACTGAACAACCAACTATCTTTCTTCAGGATGGCTTGTAGCAGCATAATGTTTTGTGCAAACCTGTCTGAGTCATGTAGATTTGCAGACTGAAGATGATGTTCTTAGTCTTACTAAATCCTCCCAAAAGATTTTTACTTGAACTAACAGTCTTGTTAACAATAAAACATGGTGCCTTCAGTGTTTTTTTACTCTCAGTTGTACTGTATGGTCAACTTTGAGGACCTGCTGTATTTTTTTAAACTGCTGGATTTGTGTAAAGTGGGACTACCAACCAGGCAAATCCACAATATAAATGGAAATGAACAGGACTTTAAAGTGACATCTACATTATTACATTGGGTCATTGATTCCCAAACTTTTTCCACTATGCCTCCCTTTCGGAAGCCAACAAAAGTTTAAGCCCCCCACCACAAAATTTTCAATCAATTGTTAACAATAATTGGGGATGGAACTGATAAAGAAAAGAATTCAAAAGTTAAATTTTTAGCAAATTAAAGGTCAGCTGGATAGAAACAGCAAACTCATGTGTTTATTCCCCCTACATAGACATATTCATTCAGCTTTGTTTCACTCTTCTTTTTTCTCCCCTGGTCTTTCGTGCCCCCCTTGCAGTGGCTCTGTGCCCCCCCAGGGGGGGCCTGACCCCCAGTTTGGGAACCACTGCATTAGGTCTTGTCTTGTAGTTGGACCCTATGTTTATATTTAAAGCGATATTCCACCCTGCGAGAATAAGCCATTTTATATGTACTACTCACCACTATGCCGATATGATGATAAGTGAAGATCTTCAGTTCACCAAACAATCCTGGAGTTTTAGGAGAAACAGTGTAGCAGCCAACTACAATGGCAGTGAATGGTGGCATACATATAAAATGGCTTATTCCCGCAGGGTGGAATATCGCTTTAAAGCTGTCATATTACATTTTATCTTGTGCTTTTTGATGATTTCTTTGCAGGAACAGAGTGAAAATTAATAAAATGAAATGAATGCCCACACACAATGAAACTATTAGATTGTAAAAAACAATGTATGTTGCTGTTAGAGATGCACCATTCCACTTTCTTTCAATTATGATCTGATTCTAATATGTAAATTTTGGATATCTGCCGATATCCAAAACCTTCCAGTGCAACCACTGTATGTTCATCTATACAACATCTATACATATAAAATTCTGGGAGACAAAAAAAAATATGGGGACTACTGGACATCTTTGTAGAACTGTTTAATTACTTTGTGCTACAACATTGTGCCTAGGGGCTTAAAATTGCATTACATGGGTTTTCAACCTTTTGGACTTTAAGCTCCACTTCTGATTGTTAATTTAAAAAGTCAGAGGACAACCTTCCCAAATAAATGAGAACAAATATATCATGACAAAAAATAAATAAATGAAATAAAAGTAAACCAGGCTGTGATGTGGGAAACGTGTGTCGATAACATCACTTTTTGTTTTAAATTCATTTTGTGTCACTGCAGCAAATGTTAGGGAGCTAATAGTGGCAAAACATGTTTGTCTCTATCTGATGATGTTTCATGACTGGCATGGTGATATTCAAATCTAACTGGTCATTGAAATTATGCAATTTAATTTGACATTTTGTATTCATGTAATTTCTTGAGCACATTTGATAAGCACATTTAATTTGATATAAAAATTAGTAGCTTTGTAAATTATGTCAATGTACATTATCAATGAATATTTTCATGATATAAAATGTCAAAAAATGGGAAAAAATCATCACAATTTCCCAGATCCCAAGCAACATCTTCAAATAGTTTCTTGTGTCCAACCAACAGTTCAGAACCCAAAAACTCTTCATTTACTGTCATGCGTGAAAGAAAAGGAGCAGATTCTTCCATTTAAGCAGCTGGAAACAGAACATTTTTTGAAAAATGACTAATCAATAAATCAGTAATCAATAATCAATAATCATAATCACTGCAGCTCTAAAATTATATAACACACAACACTCAGAGTATGAAGAAAATGGTGGTCCCAGGCCCACAGCTCACTTTTGCCCTGTGGCCCTGTTCTGGCCCTACCTACATGTAGCCAAATACTATAATTTCTCTGATTTCTACGGATATTTTATTTTATGAAGTTTTATTGCCGTAAAGTGTTGCACATACTTATTTAGTTGTTACTTGACAAAAACCTGAAAGGCTCTAAATGGCTTTTATTGTGAAGAAATAGAACCGGAAGTGAAACCTTGCTGCTACCGCTAGGCTGAACACAGCAGATTGCACTGACTTGCAGTTGTATTATGGTTTAGCTGTAGTGCATTATTACTTATGGACAGCGTTCTTGACACTGCCGGGAGGATGCATGGATAAAATGGGATAATGAGGACATTTCTCTCCGTTATCGGATGTGACTTGTAAAGGTGGGACACCGTCATCAACTCACTACTGTGTTCTGGGAGGCTATGATAGCAGCTAGCAGCTAACAGCTACCCAAAGAAAGCTTCAGTGCTGTTAGCCTAAACAAGCTTACGAGCTAAGTAGATGCAAGCAGTTTCACTGACATTCGTGCTTCAGTATATTTGTAGTATGAACACAAAGTACTTACCTTGTTGCTACTTTAAGGTGAGGTGAATGCTGCTTTAACGTTAGCTAACTAACAGAGGAGTTTGAGGTTAGCCAGTTAGCTAGGAAACTGTCGTTTCTAGAACGGAACCCTTCATTTGCAGAATTCTCGCGAGATCTATTTATGTATTATTCCTTTATGGTGCACATTGGACAAGCTAATTATGTTTTCCATTATGATAACGCTGTGAGTAAAATCTGTGTGGGTGGGGTAGCTCAAAAACACCTAGTTGAGATTAGGGGGGAAAAAAATCACAATTTGTGTAAAAGTAACCTCTCGCGAGATTTCACAAGTTTGGGGTTCCCTTCTAGACACGACTGTAGGAAACACAATAGCTAGTATTAGTTAACGTCAAAGCCACTGGGAATCATTACTAGTTAACCAGGTTGTTTGGTGGAGGTAACGTTATTTAGGAGTATCGCCAGTCATTAGCAGCAAAGACGTACCACTTCTGTCGTTCAATAAGCTAATCATAAAAATGTTAATATGTAATGATTTGTTTCAAGTGACAAAGCAAACTTGACAAACTTGACATCCTACAGCTTAGCATTTGCTGTAGTTAGCATCAGTTGAAGAAGCTCATTGCAGGAACTGACTCTTCTACAAATGAAATAAAGCCCTGCACATAAGGACTGCTATTAAATATCATTGTAACAACGCGTTGCTGGACATCAGGTGTGTGTTTACTAGAAGAAGTCATAACGCTGCTTCGTGTCCGAGCATTCTGCTGTTAGCACGCTAACGTAGGTATCTGAGTCAGGCTAATGTGCAGTGACACAGTGGGGTGGGATTGTTTTGCCCTCTTTCAGCTCTCATCTTCTGTTGAAATTAGCAACAGCTCTGTGTTCACAGTGTAAACACTCAGGACAGTCATTCTTATGTTTGGTAAGAAGCCATTTGTTTACTAGTCAATACAAGTGTACAGTGATGGGTAACACCCATATAAGAAGTCAGTGACAATATTGGTACCACAAAATCACATTATCGAGTGGCCCCAGGCACATCCAAATAACCTGTATGACCCTGACCACTGACATCATCTCATATAATAATAGTAATAATAATGATGTAACTAATACAGTATCCAAAATCCATGTAACCAGTTTATTGGCAGATGATTTATAGATACCCTCCTAGGCATAAACTTACAATACAGATTTGCACTGTAATGCATCAAGTGTCTGTACTGTATATTCTGACTCTAGGCCAGGGGTTCTCAAGCTTATTAGCCCATTCAAAGGTCTGCATCTGATTTTAATTCAAGATCAGAAGTCTGATAACAAAGTAACATTTAATCAACTCATGTAACTTGCAAGCAACATGCAAAAATCCATTAGAACCGAGTGGGGGAAAATGCAATTTATGTAGCCAATAGCAGATTCTGGTGCAAAGTTAATGCATAAACTCTCTGCAGAAACAGTACACAAGACTCTCTGCAGCAGTTAATGTCACCAGGATAGTGATGTTAAGGATAGGGAAATATAAGCCACATTAATACCACATTTGTATAGAGACAGGATTGCTGTGAATGATCTCAAGCTACTCTGTTCAGTGTCACTGACAATTTATTGATCGGTTGAAATTTCATTTAAAAATTGAAGGTGTTACATTTTATGATGTATTGTATTCTTAACAGGAGGTATGATCTGGGTCTGGATTGACTTGCTGTTCCGTCCGCATCAGCACCTTGGTTTGTACTTTGAGGAGTTCTGCTCAAAGATAATTTTATAAAGAACATGTTACCCGTGTTTGGCAAATTGAAAATCTATGAAGCCGTAATCAGGCTCTCCCTTACTTCTGTTTTTTGCAGGCAACTTGGTTTAAGCAACAAATAAACTATATGCTTTTGATATTTAAACATGCTGTTGAC
Organism: Lutjanus campechanus; assembly: GCA_027495735.1. Taxonomy (NCBI): domain Eukaryota; kingdom Metazoa; phylum Chordata; class Actinopteri; order Lutjaniformes; family Lutjanidae; genus Lutjanus; species Lutjanus campechanus. The sequence goes on from JAJHUR010136979.1 coordinate 25,203, forward strand.
CACCTAAGTCATATTTATTCCTTGGCTTGATGTCTGGTTGGATTTAAATAAGCGTTCCGGTATTATTGGAACTTAACCCATACCAGGGACTAAAGGCTGGATAATGCTCTCAAACATATGCATACAGGTACAGCTCCTGGCACCATGGACGCCTATTAATCTTTACTGTCTTGAGTCTGCTTGGAGAAAACGTTCCACACATGCGCAGTAGGATGGCATCTGTAGTGACCGCCATGCAGTCCATGCAGTCACAACAAATTGGGGATATGCAACGTCTGCGTATCCCCAATTAACAGACCCTCAAGGATGCATATTGAGTAATACAGGCTTAATGGTCATGTTATGCTCAGAGCAGAACTTCATACAAGTGTTGTCCAACCAGTCTGAAATCAGTACAGTCATGCCTGATCTGAACGGCCACATTCGAAGAGATAAAAACCTGGTCACATTCATAGTGTTCATAGTGTTTCACTCAGTTGTTCAGAAGTGACAGAAACAGTTGTGTCAAGATTTAAAAAAAGAGAGAGTTTGAGAGAGGTCAGCACCAAAATGTCCTCACTACATGCTTGTAACATGCCAAACGCAAGTTGTGCCCTATCTAGGGTTGGGTATCGGTACTCAACACCTTTAAGATATTGATTGAAATATCCCAGTACCAAGTAGTACTGAAATTACTCCAGTGAAATAATACCTGCATTCAGTCCTTTTATGACATACAGTAGATCTAGAAAAAATGACTATATTGTTTTGCTCACAGCCAATCACTGAAGCATTCTTTATAAAGAAGAAGCTTTGAAAAAGGTATCAAATTAATTACTCCATTGGTATTACTTTAAGGATACTGGTAGCCTTATCATAGGTAACTGAGCTTTAGAATTGTTAATGTTAATTTTTAAGCAGATTTGATTCTAATTCTTGAGCTTAATTCACCATTTCCAGCCTGCACCATATAATAAGTGTTATCTCATTTCAAACAGGTACTGACACCCATCCTGCCTTGGGCAGAGAGAATAAACAAGAAAGGGAGATGGAAAAGATGACTGCTCTCCACCTGTCATCAGCCACTACTTCAACACTCTCAGAGAGAGACTGAAAGGAAGTGAAAGGGATCGTCTGGCATACAGGCAAGCGAGTGAGACAAAGGGAAAACATCCACAGCTATAAGCCACACTTAATAAAGCCAAGGAAATGGCTTTCTTGGACAATCCAGCCATTATTCTGGCCCACATCAGACAGTCTCATGTGACCAGTGATGATACCGGAATGTGTGAGATGGTACTAATAGACCAGGATGTGGATCTGGAGAAGTGCCAGCTGGCTCTGGTGCCCGGCAGCAGCTGTGGGTCAACAGGGTCAGGCTCCCTGAGCGAGGGGGGCAGCAGCGTGACAGACAATCATGCCTGTGACCTCTCCCAGTCCATGGACATCACCTCCAGCTGGGACTTTGGCATTCGTCGGCGCTCCAACACAGGTAGGCTCATATCCTGGCTCTGGCTGGTTAGCAGGGCAGACTTTCTTCCTGTCATCATGGTGGGGACAGTCAGGAAGCCTGCTCTGCGGTTGTTTGGAGGGGGTTTGTGTGTCTAATCTGGGCCAGTGGTTCAGTGAGGCTAAAGTCAAATTGTGTGCTATTGAAGGTTGTTGCCGCACAAGTGGAAATCATGGGGTTAGATTGCAGTTCACTGTATGTATTTTATAATTGGTATGAGGTGAGCTGCACAAATGACATTAACAATGATTAGGCCTTGCGCCTCTTTTGTTTGCCACAATACTTCATTATGTCATTAAGTAGTGAAGTGACACTTTGGAGAAAATTAAGGTCCAGTGTGTAAGATTTAAGAGTAAACATAATCAGGCAGGCAGAACGCTTCGCTGCTGAACCGCTTCTGAAATGCTGCTGGTGGCCATGCACAGGATGGATCAAAACTGTGGTGCAGACATGCCATGCTTAGTGGAACCAACTAGTAAGGATTCACACTTTGATTCAGCTCTGCAGGTGACTGATTGATGAATCAAGTTGTACGTTTATTTCTCAGTGATTAGCCCAATCAATGCAGCAGGTCAGAACGGTGGGGAAAAAAGAAAACCTTCTGAATCGGACGAATGGCCCCATCAGTCAGTCAGGTGGTTATGTGACAGTAAACACTCCACTGTACTGTAGATCAGACATCAGACTGAAGTTAGAATCACCAACTGGACCATGTAAATGTATTATGAGTGGCTAACTGCTGCAACCAAAAAACAAGGTCAATTATGAAGTATACATAAGGGAAATTATGAATTTTTCCTCTAAACACATTATTCATGTTAGAACTGATTACTGAGAACTATGTAGTACTGAATTGTGAAGTTAGACTTTTAACATATTGATCACAATTTCTGTGTGGAGGATGTTTTTTTGGCTGTCGTAAAACATGGCTTGGTGACATGCTGGAGCCATGGTGCCCCAATGTTATAATTTTATATACTTGGCATTTTTTAAATTATTCAAGTTTGGCTGGGTGGTTAATAACACGTCTCAGTGGTGTGACAAACTCAGAGCACACAGTTATTGTTGCGTTGCACAGACTTTCAGTTTTAATATTTGTAAGAGTTTCCCTGAGCAGAGGAAACATAATTGAAAAACGAGTTTGCTGCATCATATCCTGATGCACAGTGTGGGTGTGTGCCGTTTTTTTTTTTTTTTTTTTTTTTTTTTTTTTTTTAATCTGATCTGCACTCTACCACACATTTGATCTGCTTTGATTACATGTCTACTTCTCTTTCATTTGAGTTTGGCCATGACAAGTTTGGTACTCATTTGTTTTTTGTCCCTCCTTACATTTATTTTCAGCTTTGCTAGTTTTGATGTCCATGTGACAGCAGTGCTCTCAACTGTCTGGACAGACAATTGTACACCTCCAGAAAGAGATGCAGGGACTCTTTTCCCAACATAGGCAAAGTGGCTGTCAACAGAGGCAGCCAGATTACACAGAATGTTTGACAACCATATGTCCTGGAATCAATCAGTTTTCTCCTGTACAGAAATGTAACACATTTTGTGTGAAAGATAGCAAATTCAGTTATTTTGGTTATGATGTCTTTACTGAGAAAATACCCAGCACCACGTTGATGCATTTATGAGGCCTTCTTTATACTAGGCAACAAATATTGATCACTTTTATTTTTCAAGGATGTCAGAATTAGCTCCTTAAATCTCAAAGTTTGGTGTCCTAATCAACATTAGATCATCAAATCAGCCAGTGTACTGTATTTAAGCTGGGATGTGGATGTGTAATATGATGTGTTGTAATAATATACTTCATTTGAATCAAATGAAAAGAGTGTGAATCTATTTGAAGCTACATTCAGGTGCTTTGTTTTGGAAGGTAAATGTGGTTTTGGTGATAGAGGGAGTCCAGAGGTAGACAGCATGTCTCCTTTTGGCTCCCTTGACTTTTGGACTAAGTTTGGTGGAGTGCTGGTCGTGGTTCTGGGTTGTGGGTGGAGACTTTCAGACTTGAGACCGAGTACTGACCTGTGGTGGCTGTCTCATCAGGACATCAAGACAGCCGCGAGAAACCTGGGGCTGCTGGTAAGATAAGAGGGAGGAACAAAAACCATTTTAACAAAGTTTCTTCTTTGTGTGTGTACTGTTCATATTATTGTGTCTTTATAGGCTGGGTCATATCTGTCAAATTATCAAATGGCAGAGAGTCAGTGTGTCTTCCTGAAAACAAATGTCCTTTTCTTCTCATATTTATATACATTTGAACTAAGGTGTACAGTGTACTGCTATTTACATGGTGTGGTTTAGTAATGGTGAGTTTTTCTGTTTCATTACGTATTTTCATTTGTGTGTGACTGAAATTTAAAAGTTGTTCTTTCTTTTCAGCCCAAAGACTTGAAAGGTTAAGGAAAGAACGGCAAAACCAAATCAAGTGTAAAAACATTCAGTGGAAAGAGCGGTCATCCTCCCAATCAGGTAGAGTTTCTTACATTTTAAAATACATACTTAACTAATAAAAATATTTTATCTTAAAGCTGTACTTATTGTTTTATAGCAAACCCCCATGTTTAACTTTTAGATTGTTACTGTTTGTCTGTGTAGTGATTTTTTTTTAAATAACTTTAAATTGGAATAAATTCAGTTAGACCAATGGATCATTACTGAAGGCCAGTGTTTCCCAGCCGGGGGTCTGGACTTCCCCCACAGATGCAAGATAAATCTGAGGTGTTAGGACATGATAAATGGGATTGTTAGGCACAACCACCTGGGATGTGATGTAGGAAAAACATAATTTAGCCACAGCAATTTCCTTTTTTTTGTTTTTTAGACTTTTCTTGTGAATCACTGGATAATTTTCTCACAACATTTCAAGTAACACAAGGAGGAAAATCACCCTTTGGTTGAATTGATGATAACTGGTAAACTGCTGCATGTATAGATAATAAAATGTGCTGCAGAATGATATCAGTTTCTCCATCCAGACATGGAACTCTTCAGTTTATCTGGATCAGGGGCCTCCATTGGCTCTCTGTGGCTTTGACAAAAAATTATAGTTATCTTTTAACATATAAATTTTCAATTATCGTTATTGGATGTCTAAAGTGATTCTTACATTTCCCAATTGTAAATATGTGTAAATAAAAAAATGTTTAGGTAGCAGTGCTTCCTGGACTGGTGCTCTTTAGACACGTGTACATCACAAATAAGACTTAAGACTTAAAGCTCTTTAACGTCAGTGTGACTTTTAAGTAAAAATTTGTAGCCTATTCACCAAAAAAGAGGCTTTAATATTTCATCAACTAAATTGCCATAGCCTACATCTACAGTTTGGTGCCTTTACCTCTAAATTTTGCTGGTGGCTAGTCTTGAACCTAAGTAGATTAGTTATGGATACCAAATCTAAAAAACATCAGAGACAGCAGCAACAGACAACAGAACACTTCAGGGAGAAAATATACAAATAATTGTGGCTCCAGATAGATCTGTTTTTGGCTCTTTTGAGAGTAAAGGTTGCAGACCCCTGATCTGGATCATCATCAAGTCATTATTGTGTTCAATGTAGTTAAAAATAACCAGCATTTGCTGCATGTTGTTTCTGCTTTGTGTCCAGTGGAGGATCTGGGCTCCCTGTTTGAGAAACGTGACTTTAAAGACAGGCCACGGACAACAGGTACCAAATCCACCCTGTCACTGCGGCTGGAGCAGTGTCCCCAGCAGCTCAACAACCCCTTCAATGAATACTCCAAATTTGATGGCAAGGTGAGTTATTCCACATGTTGCTCCTGTTTTATGCTTATTTGTTTTATCATGTCTCTCTGTTAAATTACCTGTTGTGTTTTGTCTTGAATCATCAATAGAAATGGAACCAACCAGAGCAGCATGATTACTGCCATATGACTAACTGTTGATTCCTCCTGTAATGAAGCTCCCCGTCAGAGTGATTACTTAAGTTTTATGTAGCTTTTGCTGTTACTGATGTACTCACTGTCTCTTCACCTTTTAGGGCCACATTGGCACAACAGCTACAAAAAAGATAGACGTCTACCTCTCAATGCAGATGGCTCAGGAGAAATTGCATCCGATGACAGTGGTGACCATCGCCAACGCCCGTGTCCACGACCTCATCGGGCTCATCTGTTGGCAGTACACAAGCGAGGGACGAGAACCCAAACTCAAGTGAGTACAAACGCTTTTCAACGCCACTTTGACTAAATGCCAGTTTCTGTGTAACAAGCTGTTCTGTCACATGTCTCCACAGTGAGAATGTGAACGCCTACTGCCTCCACATCGCTGAGGATGATGGCGAGGTGGACACTGACTTCCCTCCACTCGACTCCAACGAGCCGATCCATAAGTTTGGTTTCAGCACTCTGGCCTTGGTGGAGAAATACTCGTCACCTGGACTCGCTTCCAGACAGTCGCTGTTTGTCAGAATGTAAGTCACATATTTATGCTTCTAATCATCAATGTGGGCGAATATGTTAATGCCGTGTTTATAACATGATGAGGTGATGACGTTTAATATTCAAAAGGTCAAAGGGCAACACTGTGACATCACAGTCCTCTTTCCTTTGCAAAATAGTCTCTAAGTGAAGACAGCACGTTTCCACCAACGTCATGATAGTGAGAACTTCCATTTTGCCAAAAAATACACTTAATACCTTTTATAAAATTCCTCAAAATGCAGTTGCAAAAAGGGTGATATTAATATTTGGGGGTACAACGGATCAGAAAATTCACGGTTTTGAGTCACAGATCAGATCATTTTTCAGATCTGCAAAAAAGGAGAAATGGTGGGATTCGGGCTAAATTATTTTAAAAATGCACTCTGCTTTGATCTCTCTGACTGTAGTTATCATATGGAACATGGGATAATTGCGATCTGTTGCACCCCTATCAGTAATTTTTTGTCAGAGAGGGTCCCACCAATCAAATCACAGTATTATGTGTGGCTACTCTGAAGGGACACACTACCCCAAGTACAGAAGGCTTTTAAATCATGATGTTACGATGGTAAAGGGCTGGTGACTATCAACCTTCTCCCAACCATAATACCAGTGTAATATCATAGTGACTGTCAGTCAGTTCAGCCCACAGGCTCTCCAGATAAAAGGAAATTTTGCAGTAGTCGGAACTGAACAGATGAGATGGAATATTCATAACATACACACACATGTGTACACCATCATTTGGTGGTGTGTGCCATCACAAAAGGGAGATTCCATTACTGCCAGTAACTAAACTCTAGGCCCACGTCTATTCAATCAGAACTGAAGAATCTATTCCAGGTCAAGTGAAGTGTTGTTCATTGGATTTGTGTCTGTCTGGATGATTGAAATAAATCTACAGAGCCATTGTTAACCTTTTATGCTTTTTTTCCATTTTAGAAATGCTGCACATGGTTTCTCTCTAATCCCTGTGGACAGTCTGAAGGTAACCATGAAGGAAATTCTTCAGAAAGCACTCAAGAAGAGGAAGGGCTCACAGAAAGGCTCAGGTAATGACACATTTATCACCCACTCCCTTTAATGTAACCATGGAAGCTTTAGAGTGCTGCAGAGATGACTTTTTTTTTTCAGGCCAACAGAAGAGGTTAGCATCGCTCTGGTTCCCACAACAACCAAACAATGGGATTTTTCCGTAAAATAAGCTCTGTAGCGAACAAACAGTTATGATACTTACATATTTTGTGCTACTGCGTGCAGTAAAAAGCTAACGTTAGACTATAAACAAAAATCACCACCACCGAGTGACTAGTGTTCTGTGTGATGACATTTAAAGTGATACTCCACTTTGTGAGAATAAGCCATTCAGTATGTACTCACCACTATGCAGATGTGATGATGGGTGAAGGTCTTCAGTTCACAAAACAATCCTGGAGTTTTAGGAGAAACAGGGTAACAGCCTCATCCAGTACAATGGCAGTGAATGGTGACCACGGATAAAACGTTAAAAAAAGAACACAAAACAAACACAAAATGTCTCCATCCTGCTTGTGTGGTGTAATCCAAGTGTCTGTGAGCCGCGACATTAAAAATTAACCGCAAAAGACGGCATTTACGCTATATATGATGGATGAGGCTGCTACCCTGTTTCTCCTACTCCAGGATTGTTTGGTGAACTGAAGACCTTCACCCATCATCACATCTGCATAGTGGTGAGTACATACTGAATGGCTTATTCTCACAAAGTGGAGTATCACTTTAATGTCCCCGACGACCTCTGAAGTCTCATTTAACTATTTGTTAGCAACCACCTTTTTAATACATGGAAAAGCTTCAAAATCATGTGTGGGTTTTTTTGTTTTGTTTTGTTTTTAAATTTGATTTAGATTTTTTTTTTAGCTTGAATTGACACCTGAGTCTGTTCGACATGAAACTGAAGTTGCATTTGCCATCAAAACTGTATATCATATTTGAAGGTGAGTCAAGCTGCTCTTTGTTATCTAGAGTAGGATCCATGTCTGAAAGATAGTGATGAGGTTGTTGCCCACTGTCTGTGGCAAACTACCCAGACGGTAACCTAATCCACCCAACCCACACACACACAGATGTGTGTACTTCCTCACACACAAATGGTGAGGAGAGGGCTATTGTCTCATTTACATTTAGATGAGTATTGATCATTTACTGTATTTACACACCAGAGTCAGATTCCTCCTCTCCTCTCCTCTCTCTCGTACACACATTCTCTTTTCACAAGGACAGTCCAAGGTCCTGTAGTGTTGCTGTGTTGGAATAATGACTTCTGTCTTCTCACTGGCATAGGACTCATGTGAATCTATCTTCTGTCTTTTTTCTTTGTTGTATTGGTTCTTTTGCACATACTTTTTTACAGACTTGATCTCCTGGATCTCCCATTACTGTAGCACAAGAGACGGTGCAAACCCAGAGTTTTCAAAGTCATATTTCAAACTGTTTTTTATACATTTCTAACCTCTTTAAACCAGCAGTTGTCACAGTGTATTGTTCATGTTCATATCATTCATGATAAGAAAATTCATATCATGATAATTACATTATTACAGTGCATGAGTTGGTTCCAAAAAGGGAAGCGATTTCAGTAGCGTGGAAGTAGGTTAGTTACAAAAGATCAGATGAACAATAAGCCACAGTAATATGTAAGAAGGGCAAGAGCACTTTAACAGCAGAAAGGGGCAATACAATAAACTAATTTCACCAGCTCAAGCAGCCGAGTACGAGGAGAGCTCAACAGCTATTGTGAGTTCTAAACCAAAAAATATTATTCAGCATTTTGTCATATCATGATAATATTTTAGGGTCATGTCGCCCACCCCTGGTTAGTGGGCCAAACTGCATGAACTAACTTGCTGTTGTTTTTAGAACACCAGCGTGCTCCCTTCCCTTTCGCCTCCCACAGTCTTTGCCTCAACACTCCTACTCCCTCTTTGAGAGGCATACATCAAACCTCTGGTCTAAAGAATTATTTGAAATGGAATAAATAATTAACTTTGCTGTTTGACATAACTTCAGACTACATTATATACAGTAGTCGAGTTGTAAAAAAAATTCAGGGGGGATGGTCAGTTTTTTTCACCTTTAAAAAAAAAGGGGTGGGGTGTGTGTAATTCATGTAAATTCATTATCAAAACAAAAGACTGTAAATAAGACTTCTGAATCCTCTCAAATCAAGTCAAGCCAAGTTTATTTTACTGATCCTCGTGTTGTGACTGAAATGACTGAATGACAAGTCCTGTGTTTTAGCAAGCTAGTTAACAAGAGAGATTAATGTTAACGTGAGTTAATCTCAGCTAGTTTGGAGGCTACACGGCGAGCTTGTGTTGTTATTGTGCATGCAACCTGTGGCGAGTCTGGCGACCTTTGTATAGATTAATAAAAAGTAATGATTGAGGTTCCTGAGTCTTGATTTATAGCTCATCTGTAATTTTCGTCTTTTTAAAATAGCCTACTCCCTGACATCGCCTTGTCCAGCCGCTCGTTTGGCCATGCTGACCCTGCAGTGCAGTTAATCCTCAAGATGTCGCTCTGCGCTGCAGCTTGTGCCGCTCCCTCTGGCATCAGGCATCAACCAATTGAAAATAACAATCATGTTGCGTCATTACATGTTTGCGTGCCCCTGTGCGCTCAGATTTTATT
>JAJHUR010136980.1:0-37564 GCA_027495735.1 Lutjanus campechanus
TTCATTCATGCCAAATGTTGAATAAATGAATATCCAACAAAATGTGTTATCCAGCATGTGAGCATATTAAGAATTAAATGAATGTCCTGTCAGCCGGCAGATTTTGCTCTCTAATGAGTTAAATGGTGCAACTGTAAAAACAAATATGTCGTATCACTTTAACAGCATGACAAAAACCAGCAATGATACATATTCCATGTCTGAAAAGGGCTCATCCTTGTGTATAAGTGCTCTGCCCACAGTCCTGGAAAAAGCACAAAGAGCAAACCAAAAAAGGGACAGCAGCCTGGTGTAAACCGCTCAAATGTTTGTTGAACACATGTATGATTATCCTGTAGCACACACACACAGAGCAGAAGCACCCTGCTCACTTTTACATAGACTTGAATACAGTCAGATTAACATAAAAGCTGCAGCAGCACACAAGTTTAAAATGCAGAGAGAGAAATGTGCTTCACCAGACTAACTCGCGAATGTGTGCCAGAACAAATGAAAACATGAGCTTGGGCAGACTTGTCTGGTTCAGAGTCCTGCACGGGTCCAGTGTTGCAAACCCGCCCCCACTCACACCCGCAAAGCTGAGAACCAGAACTGACCCGTTACCCGCAATTATCTCTAAGGCTAACCTGCACCCGCCCGCAACCGTGAAAATATAACCCAGCGATGCGACCGGCGTCCGTGATTAAACACACATACAGGGTCGCTCGGCTTGTGTTCTCAGTTAGTGCAGCTCCGGTGCTCCTGCAGCTGTCGATGTGTTTCCATATTTATCATGAGCCTAGCTTGTGGTTATCAAAAGCTAATATTTTTTGAAACTTTTTACAAGCAGTGAAGCGTCTGACAACGTTTTTCTCACAGTCTTTGAGTGCACCAAAATCTTTCTAAACATCCAACTTTGACAATGTATCGTCCACAAGTTGGTATCACTGACTATTTTTGCCTTTAGGTGCTTAGTTTTAGCTGATTAGGCTTGATATTACTGTATTAATATTAATGTTAAAAGTACCGCACAATCATTTTCATCTCTGAGTTCTCATCTGCTGCCCGCTGTGTCTGCACTTGTAAATTTACATAAATGTATTTTCTATCCGTTACACAATGATTCTGCGGGTCATCTGACCCAACGCAGGACTCCACTCTGGTTCCCAGGCTATGTTTTAAGGTCACTGTAATAAATTAAATATATCAGTCATCACCTTTTACGCACAAAATCAATTTAATGAACTAGGAAACAGTGAAAGAGCCAATTTTACATTTCTGAGTAGATCAGTGTCTTCTCATATTAGAGATTTTAAAAAAAAAACTTTTCCAACCACAGTAATAATCACACCAGCACACCATCTCCATATTTTCACATTTCATTCAAGCTAAATGTTGAATAAATGAATATCCAACACAGTGTGTGATGCAGCACGTTAGCGTATTAAGACAAGTCTTGTCATTCAGTGCTTGTGCACGACAGACTTCACAAATCAGGCAGCAGAATTCACTCTCTAATGAGTAAATGGTGAAAGGAACATTAATGTAAAAGACAAATATGTCTAAACATCACTTTAACAGCAAGGCGAAGCCAACAATGGTACATTTCAAAATTCCATACTTTTCCAGACTCAAATTTCTAGACCATATCTGACATCTGTATTCTTCAGACCATATCTGACATCTAGCTTTATATGGAATCCTTAGCCAACCAGGCTTTATATTTAGGACTGCCAAACCAACCCTTGGAAAATTTGCATTTACCTTTTGTGGCCGTTGCGTCCTCAGTCCAGAATGTTAGAGTTCCACTGTCAAACATCTCTGCTCCCCGAGGAAATAAACTGGTGCTACTATACTCGTATTGTTCTCCCTTAACATATTGAATAAATACTTTATTATTGTTCCCCTATATTTTCAGTCCCTTTTATGAATAAGAATCAATAATATATTGAAAATATTTTTCAATGCGTCTGTGCAAGCTTGGTTATTCAGTGTCCATGAATGTGACGATGAACGCAGTCACAAAGGTTTGTTTTCCTTATGCAGACAAAATAGTCATTTATTTTCTGATAACTACATTACTGCATATAAGCATGATATGAACACGGGGATATGGAGCAGCCAGCCAATGAGAAAAAGTGGTCATCTTGACACGTCTGGGGGCATTTCCCACAGAGAAAAACGTCCGTAAACGTCCAAACTTGGAATCTCTGGCACATTCTAATGCCACTGTTCCATCGTATACACTGATCTTAATTATTAATATTTAAAGGAGTTTGCCTTTGATTGTAAACATGTGCATTTTAGCCCACACAGTCTGTAAATAGCTATTAATATTTAAAACCACAAGTATTCCTGACTGATCAGAACCTTTGTAATTAAGAATCATTAAAACATAATTTGGGGCATCTGACATTAGTTTGTTTAACTGGTCAATGGCAAAACATACAAAAGCGTTCTGACATTTTAAACTATAAAATACCATGAAAAGCCCTCTGCTTGTATTATTCTTTTTATTTTATTTATCTACTTATTTCTTTTTCTTTTCTTTTTTTTCTTTTTAGAAATAAACTTAATATTTCACAAAATAGAGGCAATAGTATGGAAACACTGATACTTTTTTTTCCTTTTTCCATCTTTTCTTACAACTTATACAGACCTGGTATTACTAAAATCTAATTACATACTTTCTCATAATGCAGCCCTGTGTATAAGTGGTATGTATCCAGCCCTGGACAAAGCACAGACAATTCAATTACTAATTCTATTGACTGTAATTGTTATTGTTTTTTTTGGTTATTGTTTTTTGATTGCTCTTGTTATTTATTTATTTATTTATGCACTTTTAATATTACCATTGTTAATTTTACCTTGCTTTAGCCTGGTGCTCTTCATTTATTGCTACCTCTGAGCCATCCTTCATGATTTTAGTTGTTTCTTCTCTTATCGTATGTCTGGACCTTGGCATCATTGTAAATGAGGGTTCTTCCTCATTATGTTTTCCGAGGATTTGAATAAATAAATGTAGAGCTGCAACGATAAATCAATTAGTTGTCAAGTATTTAAGTAATCACAGACCATTTTTATAATTGATTCATCAGTTTGAGTAATTTTTCTCGGGAAAAATGTTGAAATTCTCTGACTCTAGTTTCTTAAATGTGAATATTTTCTGGTTTCTTTAGTCCTCTAAGACAGTAAACTGAATATCTTTGAGTTGTGGACAAAACAAGACATTTGAGGACATCATCTTGGGCTTTGGGGAAACACTGAACAACAGTTTTCCCCGATTTCTGACATTCAGACCAAAGAACTTATCGATAACTTGAGAAAATAATTAACAGATTAATCATCAGTGAATTAGTTGTTAGTTGCACTCCTGAATAAATGATGATGAAATAATGATCAATCATATAGAAAGAGCTGATAAAACAAAATGTATTATAACTAATAAAGTGGTGATTAAAAGAGTGATTAAGAGATAATTCAAAGGTAGAAAGTAACCTGAGTCACTTCTTGAAAAGACGAGTTAAGCCTCATTTGAAATCATTACAAAAAAATCTCACGTCGCACAAGATGGCTGTATTGTCTGCGGCACCTAAGGATACAAAATGGTGTCGGTCTTGCTAAATTCAGATGAAACGAGCGTAGCTGCAGCCACAGTTAGAGTGTGTTCATGTGAAACCCCGCCAGTTGCCTGCTCTTTCATCCTCCATTAGCTAATTAGCATTTAAAGCTGTTGAATGTGCTGCTGCTTTGCCTCACTACCTCCCCCACCTAATTGTTTCCATTCCATGTTAATCAAAAGGGCACAAAACATTGTGGTTGTGTGACAAGGAGGTTCGCTGAAGCCCTCCATATTCATCAGGAAGGATCTAATGTAGTCGGAGTGGACCTGCTTACAAATGCAGTTACGTCTGAGCTTGTTGAGAAACGCCGGTATTGAATTAAGAAATTGTTATGTGGAATTACATAAAGACGCTATAGGTGACAATGGTGACAGTTAAGGGCGATGGAGTTGTTTAGTGAGCAGGGAAAGGTCTGGGTTACAGCCCCAGGGCATTCTGGGTAGAGGAACCAACGTGTTTGACATGATCTGAGGGTGCATGTATAGCGCTTGTGACAGGTGCATTAAAATGTCTCCGCGTGCGCCGAGTATCACTAGTTGCCTCGGGCCAATTTAGAAGTCAGACAATTGCGAGACAAGGACTCCGCTGCTTCTGCTCGCTCATAAACATCCCTGACAATTGGCTCATGTTCAACACAGAAAAGCATCTACCGCGTGGCTGACTTCCAAACTGTTTTCAAAAAATAGATACAAACACACCTCAACCTTGCCAGCGTGCCAACTCATGATAAATCTAGTCATCAGTCATAAGTGCATTTTTTACATTAGTTTCAGCTGCTGATCAGTTTGTGTCTGCATAATTCATCCACCTACTGAGTTCACTTTGGAATAGTTTAACTCTTTTGGGAAATGAGCTTATTTGCTTTCTTGCTAGATGAGAAGAATGATACCACTTATGTCTGTGCAGAAAATCTGAACCTAGTGCCAGCAGCCTCTTAGCTTAGCTTAAAGCCGTATTCCCACTACATGGTACGACTCGACTCTACACGCTTTTTGTACTCCTAGTTTGTTTTCCCCTGTAGATAATACTCCCTAAATGTAAGCGGGGCTGATAGTCCTAGCAGCGCTGTACCAGGCCAGGAGTTGGAAAACAACACATACACTTGTTTTGGTCTTTAAATGCTGCAGCTTTTCTTCACTGACAAAATGTAATCTACATTGTACATTTACTGCCACACTGACAACTTCACTGCTCAACTTTCCCTCTGGTCAACTGAACATAGCATTGCTTTTTTGAGTGATTAAAAAAAGATCATGGTCACTATTTATATAAGCAGTTGCTTGGCCGTTCAGTGGTGCCCGACTGATCAGTGGTCTGCACCGTTTCACTTTTAGTATCAGGTCAACCGGCCTGGAACCTCGACTCAGTTGTTCATAACTGTCAAGTGTCTGTCAATATCAAGTGAAGTCTGTTATCCTGAAAACAAAAGCCCACTGCTCTGAAAATCCACACTCTGGAGATGGAGTCCAGTGACTGCCTTTAATGTTTTGCTAAATTTAATCTACTCCTTCTAAAAGATTATTGATGATTTCTTACGACTCATAAACAAACATTCAGTGAACATTCTGCATTAATTTGAACCCCACACATCACAATAAATGTGACACGGGCAAACAAAAACATGTTATTCCAGCCTGGAATCTAAATTTCAGAGCAAGTATTTCAACTTACCATGTTTGAATTTCTGATGACATATCATGGTCATTTTATGATTTTCAACAGTAAACATATTGCATATTTCTCCTTTAACTCCTGACCAAGAAAGCAATAAAATTACATTATAATTACAGAAATAGAAAGATAATTAAGTTGCCTACCAATAGCCTGTCGGGGTATTTCTACCTCATAACAACCAGCCAATTCCAGCCTTGGAGTGAGGCAGTAAGGCCAGGAAGATTTTTTTTTTTAAATCTGGTATCCAAGAGCCGGCAGCTGAGATAAATCACTGCAGTAAGAATATTTTAACCAGTTCTTCTGGCCAAAGAATTGGCTAAATCAGTATGTGCTCAAGCAACTTAAACTGAAGCATCTTTTTCTTTGCAGGCTAAACATACTGTCTTGCAACACTCTGATAATACTATGCGCTGAAGCGTTTGAGTGGGAGTTAAGGAGGCAACATGCTGTAAATATGGATCCAAAACATTTTAACAAGAGCCCACTGAATGAAAAACCTAACATACAAAATACTAAAGCAAGGAAAAGGAGGTGAAAATATTCATACATACAGCTTCACAGCTTCTTCAGAGACTGCCAATTCAATAAAACTGCCCACTGTTTAATTTGCTGGGATCAAGCCAGAGGGGATTCAACAATAACCAACTGTAATAATATGAAATTCACAAGTTCATTGGAAAAAGTAAAAAGGGACGGCGGCGGGGGCACAGCCTGCTGGAAGAGAGCCTTTGGCTATGAAAAATAACGGTGGCTCAGAGGGCAGGGAGAGGGCACAGTGGCCCTATTGCTCTTACCACACACACCCTTATAATGAAGAAACGTTTACTGAGGCTCATACTTCAGCCTTCCTTCCTCAACACATCATCTGCATTCTATATATACTGTATTACTCATTCTTAATACAGTCCAAAATACCACGAGTTCCAACATTTCATGAAAACAACATCCATCTTAATAAAACCAACTAATGCAGAGCCAGGATTTGACAGCAGGAACACAAACCTTTGAGTCCAAGCTTGTCAAGTAACAGCTCAACAAGCCAACACTGTTCCCTCTCCTCTCTCTACAATGTCTCTCTCTCTGGCTCTTTTCAGCTGCTGTCGGCAATTAAGGGCAGCAGAGACAAGTAATCTCCTTCTGGGCGACAGGGCCAGACCAGAACAGGCATGTGGAGTGGTCTGTGCAGTAAGGGGAGGGGAGGATGGAGGGGAGGGGGAAGTGGGGGGGTTGGAGGAAGGACTGTGCGAGGCTGGCCCCAGCCTCAGCCCGAGCCAGGCCCTGCTTGGCTGCACTCAATCTCAGCCCAATAAAAAGCCCTTCATTGGCAGGGTGCAACTGAGCCAGACGGGCTGGGAGCATGTGGCTTTTAAAAATGAGGAGGGTGGAATAAAGGGGGTGGGGAGGGAGACACAGAATGAAGGGAAAAGAGGAGATTGGGGGGGGGGGGGGGGGGGGGGGGGGGGGCAGAGAGTGAAAATGAGGAATATGATTCAGTAAGAAAGACGGATAATAAGAATAGAAGGTGGAGGGAGAAACACAGAGAGATTTTGATAGATAGGGAACTACACAAAGCCAAGCGTGTCTTCCCAGAAAGGACACTTTTGAAATACTGCTTAGCCAGTTCTGTCAAGGCTGGTTTCACCCTGGGAATGGAGAAACAGATGGGTTGTCTCGGAGCTATGGGCTACATGTGTGAGGTGAAAGGGTGTTGTTGGGAACTGTACGCAACGGCAATCGTTTGCCAATCGTTCTTTAATCTATCGTGTTCACAAAACAACACAAGCCTGTTTCTGGCATTCATTAACCCTCCAACAAATGCAGCTGCCCTCAGGAAACTGTACTGTAACTGCCTTTCAGCTTTTTGCACGCACTTGTGTGGTGTAGTATTTGTTTTTCCATCCCTGCACAACACGGCACCAGAGCGCACACACACACACATACACACACAGACATGCAAACACACATACTGCTTATGTATATGTATCACAATTCAAAACACCGCCTACGAAATTAACTGCAGACAACTAAACCACGAATGATGTCAATAAATGCCTGAGTGTAAATAGGATCTGGTCACACCTCTGTACTTTATATATACTGACCCAATTATATCCAGTGCAAAGCGTATCCAGAAGCTTGCAGTGACAAGACTTAGTAGTGTTAAATTCATCAACAGAATAGGGGTGTAATGATTCTTAAAATCCACGATTCGATTCGACGTCTGATTTTAAGGTCGCGATTTGATTCAATTGTGCTATTTCAACTTTTGTTTTTTTTAGCAGTGAGGCTATGCCATCGTTAGACCATCGAATTTTAATTTGCTAAGATCATTTGTTGATCATTGTGGCAGAGGATCACCAAATCTATTTTCGATTTGATACTGAAATTGTGACACCCTACGGATATGTTCGTCAATGTCCTTTTTTTCCCATGACCAAGACGAAATGGTAATGAGGCTGCGTTAGGGCTGTCCCCCGAAAGTCGAGGCGTTGAATCATCAGTTGGAGATCCCTCAGTTGACTGAGATCTTCAAGTCAAGCAGGTGCTTTTTTGTGCATTACAATAACAGGATAAAACAGATAGCCGTTTACGAAAATGCATAGGGATGATAAATTGTTAATCATAAATATATTTCCGATTAGCTGGCGCACTTTTTAAAAATCCCAGTGACAACATGCGCAGGTGATTAACTGATGAGTGAAGGTGAGGCCTGAGTTGAAGTGGTTGCGTAAACAAACTCATTTTTTAGCTGTGTCATTGTACACAGAGCAATGCAACAGCATGTCAGGCAGTAAACTTTACAAACCAAGTTACTAATTTACCACAAACCACAAAACAAACTGTGACGGATGCACTGAAGAGTAATAGAAACAGAGCACATCCACCCCAGCGTATCACAAAGCGTGCAAGGCAGGTGACGCACTGTCAGCCACCGCAGCGTGTCAGCTGTGCTCCGTTTCTGTCACTCTTCTCCTCTTCCATCACAGTTGGTTTTGTGGTGATTTAAAGACTCGGTTTGGTAAGTTTACAGCCCGACATGCCATTGCTTCGCTCTGTGTAAAGAGCCCTGCAAAAGTGACGCTCCATGGTGCGCTGGGAAGTACCAGGACGCACACTTATATTTTCTCTGACTGTGAAAACCTGTTTTTTTCACATCACAGATGACAAAGAAAGACATTGAAACATGAGTCTTACAAGTGAAACATACTCATGTAGGCTGATAAAGAACTGAAAAAGGGAACGAACCATTAAAGCTTTTTATCGAACAGCCAAATCTGATTTGACTGACAAAAATGTTGAGTCAAGTACACACCCTAGAAGTCATAAAACACTAACACGGACTACAACAACATGCAAAACTGTTAACATTAAAAGACTAGACTAGTCAAAAAAAAAGATAAACACTGGCTACACCAGCAGCACGCAATGAGCTAAGTCAGGATTCACAATAACTTCTATCAATTATTTTACAGGAAGACAGTCAAAGTTAACAATGAAAACAACAGGGCCTGGGAGAAAGAAACAAGGTGACATTTGGGCCCATTTTCAGGCTGAGAAAAAAAAATGCATTGCTTTCTTTTTTTTTTAGAAGGGAAGAAATGTGGCCATAAAATAACTGGTAAGAATACCACAAACCCGAAGAGACACATTGAGGCCCACCACAAAGAAATTGAGTATAGTATGTAGGCTGTTTTGTGGATCATTAATCCTGTGTTTTTCATCAGATAATGATAAGATAAAAATCTTGAGACTAAAATGACAAGAAATTATTGGTAAATGTGTCTTTGCATATTCAGGTTGTAGCTTGTTGGAGCACCATGAGTAAAGACAGCTGATGTAGCCAGCTACCTTCAGTTTGAGTGAAAATAACCAATTTGCAGATGTTATATTGGGTCAACAAGTTTAACCATTACACCGTAAATTGTCATCTGGCAGACGAGCCCCTAATTACCTCAACTAAAGAGTGAACCAGCCATTCATTTGAGACAGACTGCCACATTATGCCAGATTTCTTATTCTCTCTATGATGTCTTTGATTATATTTTAGTAAGAATCCTCCCACTTTTTTTCCTGATGTATCTCATCTGCTGTTTGCCGTTAATGCAAACTCATTCCTCCATCTGTTTCACGTTAAAAGCCTTCCAGCGGTTCAGGAGAAATAATCTTTTCACGTCACATTTACTGCGAAACATCTGCAGGAAGTGTTGAGTTTCATTAAGAGCGGCTTAGCGTCATGAAAGGCGGCAAAGAGGAGCTGAAGACAATGAATGAAACAATGAGCGAGCGAGTGAGCATTTCTGTTTTAAAATGGGAAAAAGAGCGACAACAACGTGTACATATTGCTTGTTGTGCTGATGGCAGTCATGGTGACAAATGCAAATTGAGCTTGAATTTACGCGAATCATTACAGCACACGTGCCACTCATTTTGTATTTTACTTTTCTTCCCGTGGTTTTTACTTGTTTTATCATTTCAGCACCAGCTGTTATTCAGCTTGAATTCAATGTAACTGAGTTAAACCAACACATCTTAGATTTTTCTAACCTCAGATGTGCACAGGATAATTGACACAATATTTAGTAATACCATTGTGCTCATCATCGTTTCCCATGTATTATAGATGACCCGCTATTTCCAAGTAAAAATGTCCAGTGTAACTGGAGGCTGTGTCAATAGATACTTAGCAGCTCAGGTGGATAGACATATTTTGTTAACTGGTTTATTCATGGTAACAGAGACTCAACTGCGAGGTATCAATGGTTCATGTAAACAGCTTAACGCAAACAGGATCTCTGCTGCACAGTGGCAAACAGCCAAATTACACCATGCATGTAAATAAAGCCTGTGGCCTCTTCAGAAGCATAATTCAGTCCAATTCAGGCTTCAGCTGAATAATGTTCGTTTCTCAGCCACGTGTACAGTACCCCTTACTTTCTGCATGCATGCCTTTACCTTTAACTTTGCATCAATCTCCAATTTAAGATTTTTTAATTAACTGGCATCTTTTTACATTAATAGAAATCTTATAATCTTTGTATTAAAGGAACTTAAGCTGCATTCCAGGCAAAGTTGGAGGTTGGAAATTTCTCACCTCCTACTAGAAAAAGTGCCACTCAGACTTAATGAAGGAGCAGTTGTCTGACGTCACACAACAATGGCAGAGCCCACGGACGCCTACAATAATACAGACTATCATGTAGTAAAACCTGTTCTGCATGTACACTGATGTAGAAATATGTCACCAATGTCAATAAGTGCCATAAAATAAAATGTATAATGGTGTCTGTTACCTCATACTTTGTTTTTCCTCCTCTGTGTCGTATATACAAGGAGGCTGCACCGTTCAGGGTTCAATTCAGTGAACACGTTTGTCACGGTCAGCCATACTTTTTGTTTAATTTTGGCACAGTGCACCTGGAGGGCTTTGAGGTCGGAAACTGGAAATTTCAACCAGGAAATTCCAACCTCCGTCGTTGTCTCGAACGCAGTAACAGACACGCAAGGAAGTAATTTAAAGTCCAAGCCAAGTGATTAGAATTTTATATTAACAATCGTAACTGCTCTGCCCATGGCTAAAATGACTGTAGGACAGAATATTCTATCTGAACCTGCCAAAACAATGATTCAATCCTGACTGGAGCTCAGACGATTAGACAATAAATCAACTGGTCCATTGTCAGAAACCTTTGATAGTCGATTAATCAAATGTTCAACCAAAAATGAAATCTAGCTTTGCCAAACATTCCATAGTTTCAGCTTCTCATCTGTGGAGATTTCCTGCTTTTCTTTGTTTTATGGGATTGTAAATTAAATATCTGTGGGTTTTAGATTGTTGGTTGGACAATACTAGAAATTTTAAGAAATCACGTAGGGCTTTTGTCAAGTGTGATGGACAAAATTCACTATTTTCTGACATAATATACACCAAACAATTAGTTTATTTTTTATGAAAATATCCAGCAGAATAATCCGTAATGATAATGTTTTATATATACTGATATTATCATACAGGCGACACATTAGGGCTGAACAATTGATCAGATCTTATCAAAATCTCAATATGGCCGACTGCAATTTGAAAATTGCAGGAGACACAATATTTGTTGAAGGAAAAATGTTCCATCTTAATTCAAATATTGTCATGCTGCAGAGATGTCCTGGCCAACACATCGTACTCTACAGACTTAAGAGAACACCTCTGTTGGTACACGTATGTTTTTCAATGAGAAAATAATAATGTAAAAATTATCATTCCTTCTAATTTTGCAAATCATACCACAATTGTAATAGCGGGCAAAATAATTACAGCTCTAATATACATACAGCATTTTTAGCTTTTTATCTGTAGCTGCAGGGACCATCACATGCCCAGCAAATTCTCAGACACCCTCTGCAATATATAATAAACAATATACTTTTAACTGGGAGGAAAAGGTGCAGACATATGCAACTGCAGCTTGTATGTGATTTTAACCCAAAGCCACGGTGACCTTTTCCATCAAAACAGGCAGCTATTGCAGCTCACTTTGTCCCTTTCATTGAAGCTCAGATGCACCGAGTTGCACAGCGATGATTAAAAATTTAACATACTCCTTCACCTGCAGAATCAACTGGTGTCAAGTTGGAGAGTGAACATTAATTATCTAGGAGTGTCCAACACTGGCTCCTGAATCTTTACATTATTAATATCCTCAACACAACGAGAGACATGTCTCATTATTAGAAGCTCAGCAGCGAGGCCACGATTTTCCAATTACTGCCACCGAGTCAGTCGGCTCAGCTGCAACTTTACTTCGCCTCAAAAATGCTCCTTGTTCCAGTACAACAGAAAGGTCATTGGACACATTCTGTACTAGTAAAAACGTAAAAACCCAAGTTACTACATGTGTAAGATTGTACTTTGAAATGAATTCCAATCAAAGCCTTTTTCTTTTTTAATCAAACCGTCACTGCAGTTTCAGGCTGCCCTCTGAATGTCAAAAATTCTAATCATCAGTCAGAGACCTCTCCACCGACTGAGATTCTTCCCGTCGAGCAGTCATTTTTTTTCTTTGTCAGTCAGTGTGCATTACAATAACACGATAAAACAGATGTTTACAAAAATGCACAGGGATAACATTTCAATGAGGAGCTATAAATAAGGGGAATCATATTTTTATATTAGCTGGCACACTTACTTAAAGAATTCTTGCGACATCAACATGCGCTGGTGGTGAAGTGGTCAGAGAAGGTGAAACAAGCGATTTGTAAACAAGTTTAAGCTCTTCTTTCTTCGCTGTGTCACGGAACACAGGGAAATATAACAGCAGCTACAACTACAACTACAAACCAAGTCTCAAAATCACCACAGACGACAAAACTAATAGTGATGGAAATGCAGAAGAGTGATAGAAACGGAGCACAGGTGACACACTGTCACTCATTTCAAACCCAGCGCACCGCGGAGCCTGCAGGGCAGGTGACGCTTGTTTGTTTTTGCCACTGACAGGCTCTGATTGTTATTCTAAGAGTCTGACAACATCACAGAAAGGATCACTACAGGGAGAGACCTTTTTTAAAGAATAAGATATGTTTTTTTGAACCAGAAACAGCTGTTTTACTGCTTTCGCCAAACTCTAAACTCTAGAAACTCTCATTTTAATGTCATTGTCAAACTCGACAAACACAAAATAAAATTCACCAAATCCTCTTAGTTTGGCTTAACGTTGCTCCAACAATCAGCAACTCTGGTTTGGTCTAAATAAACCCTTAATTCACGGCGTGAAGGAGCGTGGCTTAAGTGCTGTTCAGCAGCTCAGGGGAAAAGCTCTGTGGTGCGCTGGGATTTTATAACTATAAGAGGACGCACACTTTTACTTTCACACATATGATGAAGAAACACACTAAAACATGAGTCCTACTGGTAAAAAAATACTCATGTTGGCTGACGTAGGAACTTAGTGTGGCGTACTGAACTAAAACAGCCAACTCTGATTCGACTGAAACAATTCTTAGTCGGGTACAGCCCTACTGCAGTTACATTAAACAACCAAGTGAGGATTTACTGATATTAACTGTAGTGCCTTGGTGTATTTGTACCGTGGTGTTTAGTTCAAGAATCAGCTCTGCGTGTCAGTAATTGAGGCTTCATTATTGTCTTGATGTAAATGACTTCAAGCTGTCAACAGCCCACCACCCCACTATTAAAATTCCCCGGTACACTCAGGAGCAAGAGGTATTAAAATTATTTTCTACTCCCCTGCCTCATAAGCATAACAATTCAGCTCTGCGAAAACACTGATGGTAAAGAGCACGCCACAGATTAGCCTTTTAGCTAGCGCTAGTGCTGACAGGTGTCGTGAAGTCATGTGTTTTTGCAGGCAGATTCACACAGACTTCCTCACTTAGCCCAGTTCCACTTTCCCAGCCATGTTTATGACTTCACCTCCTGCAGTGGCCCTCAGGCAAGAAGAAAACAAGACTGCCTCACAACAGTCAGTGCTTTTTAGACTCAACAAGCCAACTGCTGGAACTTTCCAAGGAAAAAGGTTCCCTCTTGTACTCACAGTTAAGCTTCTGTTTGACGAGTGCAGGACTCTTAGAAAATTGAAAAAATAAACAGATTTCTAAAGTGCAGCGGAAAAAAGCATTTTGAAATCCTGACAATTTCTACACTCAGAAAAGTAATTTAGGGGGCTTATTACCACCACTTCATTGAATCAGTTTAGATACACCTTTTAAGTTGCAAATATTATTTTGATAAGTCATGTTGACATAATAATGTTGGTAATTACATGAACTTAAAGCTACTACAAGGAACTTTGATAGTTTCTTGATTTTGTTTCCACTGTAATAACCCCAAAATGTATCATCAAAACCAAAATTAACTAAATAAAAATCTCCTCCTGCTTCTTTTTATCTGGCTAATGTACTACTCACTATATATTTGCCTGGAAAAATGCAAACACAGGCTTGTTTCATCTGATTTTACAGAGAATCCGACCCAGTGGCTGACATTAAGCATAACTATACAGAAACAAGCAATGGCGTCTTGCGGGTTGTCTCGTTAACTTATATAGGTCATATGGAGGAATCAGTGATAAATTGAGACTGTTTCATAGTAACCGATTTAAAACAAAACTAACTTAAATGTAAATGTTATGTAATGTTAAATGGATCATGGATTTGTGGGGCAACTTTAAAACATTTTTTTTTCAAGATTCAAATATTTAAATAATGTTCAAATACACAACAGCAGTTCAAAATTTAAAAAAGCTCATTGTTTTACACTTGTTATTACACACATTACTGAATGAATTAATTTGTTAAAAACTACTACATGGACATAAACATTAAAAAGCTAAAAACTACTGAAGAAAATCTAACTGGAGCGAGATACAGTGTACATAACACTCAATCCTTTCAAATAATGTGAGAAAACTAGTTGAACAAATATTTTTATGAGTGACCGTTTTAAAAACTAAAAATACCTGTGATTGTAGAGGAAAAGCAAAATCTAACTCAACTGGGGCCTTTACATTGGCACTTTTGGTCGTGCCAAGTCAAACCACGCCACCCTGATTTGCGTCTGAGATGGACCTCCTCTGGAGTGGGGCCAAAGCGAGCCTGACTATTTTCTCCCCCTCAAACAAGCCTGCTTGTGTGGACGCAGGAGAGCAGAGAGACAGACGTTCCTGTGTGTTCAGCTCTCAGTATTCTTGTAGCTTCTAACTGAATCTCTGTGGTTTGACGTTTAGTTTATCTCCTGGGTTGCTGTTTTTACATTCAGGAATCTGCTTTAGTTTATTTTTTCATTTTCGTGTCAAGTTACCGTTAATGAAATTTTTTTGCTGCTTCGTGATAAAAGCTTTTGAACAGCAAAATAACATGGGACTTTTATTATGAAAAATTTATAGGAAGTTCAGCCATTTTATAGCTGTTCAACTCGAGCCAAACTCGTCATCAGTTAAAAGCACACCTACAAGCGGGAAACCCTGTTTTAATGGAAATGCAAATCCCTGCCATGTTGATGTGACGAGTCAGACCAAGTCAAGCCAGACCAGAAAATATGTATGTATGAAATGTTAGATTGATGCAAACTGTTTGGTTTATTTCTTTGAGCAAAAACATTTGTTTTTAGATTGTAGAACACCAAGATCGTGAGGAAAATGCAATGCAATGCATTCAATAAAAAGTGGCTCAGAAGTTACAAATCGCAAACATGAAGAAATAAGTACATATCATTATACAGTATTTGAGTGGAAGTATCAGACAACTGCACTGCATTTACAGAAAATCACACAGGCAAACCCTTCTACTTAGTAGTTTCCTTTACAACACACACACACAACCACACACTCTCAAAACACACAGCGAGAACCCCTGGAGACAATTACCATGTCTGCTTTCAAACCTCGACTTCAAAGAAAAATTCCAGGGAATCTAAGGCATTAAAACTTCTTATTTTCCACCACAATCTGCTTTTATCGGTGCCACAAATCCAGCTCTCCTTAACACAGGTGCTGTCAGCAAAAAGGCTCGTATTTTAAGTAAGGTAACAAACCACTTCACAGTGGGCATTTGATTTCATAATGTGGAAATTGAGAAGGACCGGGGAGTTTATGAACATGTCTGTCTCTTAAGGTGAATATTTGCTTTGATATCCCGACACTGGGGTACAGCCCTCCCATCTGTGTTCACTCAGCCTCTGTGGGAAATAACTGTCTCTTCCCTCCTTCTCTCGAGGCTGGCAGCGAGCTCGGTTTGAGAAAGGAGCACAGAAGGAAGGCAGTCCCTTGATTCTTATCAAAGGCGAGTTTTAGGTTTCTCTAAGCCCATGGGTTAGTACTACAGCTTACAATAGATAAGGTGATCCTACTGATGTGCTCCAAGGGAACACAGTGAACTGCTAAACAGAGGGTGTTGAATAAGAGCTCTTTACAAGTCTGTTTCAATTTATACTTTCACAGCTTTTATAAGCGAGCTGAAATATTTTCAGCTCGGAGATTACGATGATACTTGAAGTTCCCTCGCTCTAATACAACCCTGAATCATCCTCAGCTCTGAATAATGAAGGGCTTCACTGAAACAAAATAAGACAGTCAACTAGGAACTGCTGATATATAAGATTATTGTTCTTGCATAGCACATACCATGGCAGATTCACCACTTGAAATTCTTCATAATGTTTTTAAAACAGGTTCTTGATTTCAAACAGAGGCAGAATATTGTTGATTTTGCCGGCTGAAATGACAACACTTCCTGGCAAATTCCAACAGATGAAGTGTAGCTAGCTAAGTAAGCTAACATGAGATGCTTGAGGATGCCGTCGCCAGCTGACTCTTTAATGTTTCCGGCTGACTTATTTATCTTGTAAAATGATCTTAAAAGTTCACTTGAGGGCTGCATAGATGCTGAATAACTGAGGGTTAACCTGCATATCTCAAAAACCAGCAAAACCAGCTTTCGATTCATGCAGAAGTCGTCAGATGTTACAGAGTACCTCAGCACCAGGCTACAAGTCATTTTAAATGGAAGCCGGCAGCATGAAGTCCGAAACTGACGTACGACATTTGTTGCTGCGTGTCGGGTGCAACAAAACAAATCGAATTTGAGCTGGCCTCAACTTTTTCAGCACTTCAATGACAGGTCAATTAATTATGTGGCTTTGTTTCCCCACTTCCATATCCCATCTCCCAATAATTCCTGTGCCGTGTAAACAAAGAAAGAAAAACGTTTTCTTGCCATTTGCCAGTTTCCACTTTTATTTAGCCCTGCCCTTTTTTCTTAATGCCATAGCAACAACAAAAAAAGCAGCTTGTTTCACGTTTTGCCCTTTTGTAGCTGTGTTGCCAGTAATGTGAATATGCAGTAATATGCATATTGTAAGATCAGACAGTATGTTTTCACAATTAACATTACAAGAGTAAAGTAGGGAGAGGATGTGACATGCCAGGGACTTGGCATGTCACATCTGGTCTCTTTTTTCTTCTCTCGTTCTACAGATGGCTACATGGCCCTCCGACAAGAAAAACTTACACTGAATGGTGTAAAAAATTACTGCAATCTATTGAAAAATGATTAAAATAAATACCTCATCGTACCAGAGTCTATGTGGAACAGTGGAACAACAATATGGGTGTTTTACATTTAACATTAAAATAAAAAAAACAAGAATAAAATCATTATATAAGTACAGAATTACATAGTTAAAGCAATCTAGTTAATAAATTCAGTAACAGTTAATATAGCCTACACTTTCAAACTCTGCATAACCAGCTGCATTATCACTCAGCAAAACTCAATATGCACATAGTGAAGCTGATCGTCTACGCGGAAAAATATCACACGTCAACGTCACATCCATCCCTCATGCATTTCGGTCGTAGCCGATATCTTGGGCTAACGCAGCGCTACCTCAGATAATAGCTGAGGTTGCTGTATAAACCTCCCGAGACAAGGACTTAGAAGTAATGCTCAGTTGTTAATGGAAGTAAGCTAGTTATCCGGCAGTTTACGTTAGTGTGGATAAACACACTATCTTTCCCTTTCCTTGCACTTCTGAGGATTTTGTCTTTCAAAGTAAAAAAAAACCTGTTTGACTGCAGTCCCATTCACACTGCTTCAGCATGTGCAGAAACAGGTTATGATTGCTAACATATGATTGGACATTGGCTTTAGCGTACGGTCAATTCACACATGGGCACCGATACTGGTTACACTTAATACATAAAATATCAACAAGCCTTGTTTCTCCAGCAAGACCAGTAAAAATCCTTGTATAAATACTTAGTATTTGAACTTAAGGTCAGAGGAGAAGATGATTCAGTTGCTTTTGGGCAATTCCAATATTATTATAGTGACATCTGGACTCAAAATGACTAGCTCACAGAAAAAAACACTTGTAATTTAAATGGAAAAAAGATGTGTTCTTCCATGGCATGACCAAGGATAAAGTTCATCTGTGATAACACGCCTATGTTTTTTAAACACCCAGCACACAACGTATAGTTTAACGATACAGTATGTGGAGTGGCAGCGTTATTCAAGTAATTATGCTGAACGTTATTCTCACTACACTGACCGCCACGTAAGAAAATGATGTTTCATGTAAATCAATACTCTACTTCACACACTGAGCCTGCAAAAGCATTTAATGGCATATTTGCCCAGTGGACCGTGGCAGGAAGAGCTTGTGCACCGTGTGCTTCAAGAAATTTCTATATAACACGGCAAAGGCACCGGAGAGAAATAGCTGTAGCTGGCAGTGAGGGGGGTGAGACTGTGAATTCCTTATCAGTTCTCGAAACCCATTTTACCAGTATCTTTAATGACTCAGTTACACATCGTGTTATATTCACATAGAGGTTTCTGCAGTTAGATACATGTTTATAATTCAGGTTAAATATATAGAAGACAGGAGTTATACCGCAGCCAAACAAGCAGTGCTGTGGATGCCAGGGAGTGTGGTCCCTTCTAAAATTAACAAACCCACACGGCCAGTTTGGCATGCCCTGTTTTGAACTGGTTGTTGTGCCCTCAAAGTCTGTGTAAAGGAAGTTATGAATTTTACTTCTAAACACATTATACATGTTAGAAAACAGTTACTTAAAAAGAGAGAAGATTGAGAACTATGCGGCACTGAATTTTGGAGTTACAGTTTCCGTCTTCAGGCTTTTTTCCGTGGACTTGAAACATGGCTTGGTGATGTGCCGGAGCCATGTTTCCCCAACACCATATAAACCGAACCGCCTCACCGACAGCTGCTCCTATGACCTCGGAGTCAAATGCTAATCGTTGCATGGGTGTTGAAACTTGTTCAGATTCATTTTGATCACCCTTAGCCCATTTAAAGACTTAATTTTATCATTAAAGTAATACGAAAACAATTCAATTTAGATCTCACCAGCCAAGAGAGCAGTGTTATAGGCCTCAGGAGGTGGATAAAGGTGAACTATGATGCTTTCTGCTGCTCAGTTAGGAAACTATTTGCCAATAAAAACGTATTCCCAGCCGTTAATTCATCTGTAAACAATAGAAAACATGTCACTTAGCATTCTTTTAAAAAGTGGCTATGTGCACCAGAAGATACTAACGATTATCTCACATGCTGAACCGTTGTTGCCTCTTTTACAGGAAATCACACATGAATATCCGTCAGTTTTTTAATCTGCTGTGATTTTGTATACCTATTAAAACGAGCGGCGTGGAACAATGCCACATCGTTTTACACTTGTTATGTAATGTGGCTGATTGGTGTGATTTTTTTTTAAGTGCGGCACAACAATCCGTGATTACGTTTGAGAGTTTCATTGTGACATTCAAGGGAACCGCATGTGCTTTTTATTAGGATTATATCCTCATGAAAGAGTGAGCTGCTTTTTAAATAATCCATTTTAAGAGTAAGATCAGTGTCTCTGTGGGCACTCGGACCAAATGGTCAGACACTTTCTGTAGTTTCACCTCTCAGCTCTAAAGTTGAAAGACATGTCAGCGAGACATCCCTACACAAAGGAAAAGCGCATCGTATTTGATGTTAATTCTGCTTGATCACACAGGTAGCTGGTGTATATGGGGGCAGACTGCGAATTCCCTGCCTCCCTGAGCACATATCACCAGAGCCTCATTGAAACTAATGATCACACTCCTCCTGCCATTTAAATCGACAGCAGCTCATACCGAGCCACAAGTCCGTGTGTTGTAGAATCAAGACGTTTACTGAGTGAGACTAATAGAGCTTGTGTACTAAAGACAAACAACAACGTTCAGCTGAACGTTGTGTGTGACCGATCGACAGCTACGAACTCCATGTCACCGTTTTAACGGACCAAGATCCTGAACCCAAGATACGGTAGATGATCACATCTGTCACAGACGTCGAGCCAAAAGCAGAGAGATTTTCTTATGAATACGACAGGTGTGATAGTGGTAAATAATAGTTGGTGCTGAATTACAAAATGAAACAACAGAAAAAAAAAGATTCATTCTGGTACTCTCTGCCTGTGTTTGCCATTAATTTCCAAATCAGACCATTTTTTAAAGATTCTTCTTCTTCAAAAAAAACAAAAAACAGTTGATGCCCATAACAACAGCTGGCAGCACCTAGCTGGTATCTTGGCAAACAGCTTGTGGACACAACCTCTTAAAAGATCCAATTAATGTATTCACAAAACAGATGAGAAGGAGGAACATGTTGCCAGGATCATGGATTTCTGGTTTGTTTGGGTTTTTTTTATCTAAGTGCTGGTTAAATAATCAGAAAAGCTTCTTTATGTAATTAAACATTCTTTTATCAGTGGGCACTTTACAAACTGCTTTTTGAATTAGCTGACTATTTAAGCTGTTCTATGATGAATCAAATGGTATGACTCCAACCTTAATAATAACCTATTTAACAGAGGTACCAAAGAGTTTACAGAGTCTGTTATGTTGGTGTATTCTGTGCAGGGCTCAACAGTAACTGTTGGCAGGTTGCCATCGGCAAAGAATTAGAAAAACCCGTAACAAAATATTGGGTTTTGGTTGCCATAAGTGGCAACCATTTAAAAAAAATAAGGATAGCAAAAATTAAGGAAGCAAACACCAAAACGTGTGCCCCCAAAATAACTACATTTCTAATATTTGTTGCATTAGTGATACTTAAATATTGTCCAAACAGGAAGCAGATGACGCTGCATGTGCGTGTGTCAATTTGCACGCACACAATCATCTGGTATTTTAGAGACAGTGATGAAAAAGTTAAAGCTGTCTGACTGTAAACAAGCGTCCTCTGCCTGTCCAGTTTTTATGCAGATATTTAGGTAGTTAACTAGCTACTCGCTGGGAAGTTAACTACTTCTAGCTACCTAAAATAAAAAAGGTACAGATCTGAGTTTACTTCACAGCAAAATGACGATTAGGCTAAGGACAGCTGTTGCGGTAGTTGCCTGGCAACAATAGAAAACAGCATGGCTCTGCTTTCTTGTTAAAGCAGCTACAAGGAACTTTTCTATTCTGTGATTTTGAAGACCCCCGGTTGACAAAAGTGGTCGTGTTTCTACCGTAAAAATCATAAACTATAAAGGTCAAAAAATAAAATTAACTCAATCAAAACCCCCTCCTTCTTTTCAGCTGGCTAATGCACGACTCACTGTGACTTTGCCTGGGAAAATGTAAACACAGGCTCTTTTCATCTGATTTCAAGGAGAATCTGACCTGGAGGCAGGCACTAAGAATAACTATTTAGAAAAAGTCCATCTTCTCATGGATGGTCTGGTTTGCTTTTGTGGGTAATAAAGAGGCATCGGGATTAAGTTGAGACTGTTTCATAACCAGTTAAAAACTCTTAGCTTTTAAAAAACAACAGCCGCAACTAAAGTGCAGTGTGCATCATGTTTTGTAACCTGACAGATGTGGTCCGTCTGATCGGAGGCCTAATTATGGCAGCCATGTTTTCCGTTTCGGTAACCAAAAGCTGATGCCTTGTTGCCAACCTGACAACCACTTTTAAAAGTTAGTGCTGAGGCCCGTTGTAAAAATGTTTCAAATATGGAACCAACTGGTGAATCGTAGAGAAAACTGGTCAACTGGAAGGAAATATCTGTGATTGATATTGACCTTTGTTAGCCTGATTGGGACAACCCCTGTCTAATGTAATAAATATCAGAGGGGAATATGCACTCATGTTTTCTTTTCCCACTGATTATATTCCAGGAATAAGTCAGATTCACTGTCTTTATGGGCGAGACGAAGCCAAAGTCTTTTTTTTTTATTTGCTGCACACAAACAAAGAAAGATTAATGGCACTGGAAACATGGGCAGCCTCCCTCACCCCCCCTCCTCTTTCTCCATACTTTCCTCTCCTCTGATGTTGCTAGCAGGAAGTTGCTGAGCAGACATGTCACCCAGCAGAATACAATTGAGTTTGTAATCTCTGACCCTGCAGTGGCACAGAGTCTCTCGCTCTCTGTCTCTCCGGTTCTCCCTCTCTGGGAGAGATACTTGTGGTTACACTGCTGCTGGGTCGGGGCTTGGCTGGATAAAGATCTCCCTCTCAAATGAACACACACACACACACGCAGGCATGTGTGACATAAAGCAATTGCATAGGCATGCCTGGGGAATCTGGCAAAAACACTCAAAATCAGCTAGACGTAATGAGTGAAGTAATGCCTGCGCTCACATTTGGAAGGGAAGAGGCATAAAGAGTAATGATTAAATTGAGAGCTCTTCCAATTCCTGATAACACCATAGCAGGGAAACACGATCGCCCACTGACTTTGTGCAGAGTACTTACTGACTACGCCACACAACCTTCATTCATTTCCTCATTCCAAAACAGAAAACTGGCACAGACACTGGCCTCATGAGGAGCCATTTTGGGGCATCAAAAACAAACACCAGATGTTGAGATGGGAGATAAATGTCAAACATATTGATTCTATGCTTCATTAAAGCTTATTGTGGGGGGTTCGAATTTGCCTGTGGCAAGACACTAAATGGATCACAACATTAAAATCTACAGAGGTCTCGTTTCTCCTGCTTTATGCAAACACTGTTGAACACTGTCGGGGCCATTATTTCAAAGAGAGCACAAACTGAGAACCAGAAGGCTGTTCTATAAACTATAAACAAAAAGACTGTTCCCGTTCCATGTGCTGGGACCAAACAGTTGTCTGCAAAGCCATACTGACAGAATTACAAACATACCTATTCAAAAACAGCAACAGCTAAACATACTTCTACCACAAAATCACAGGCTTTTAAAGTTTGGGCTGTAAAGATTCCAGTCCATTGACATGATTTAATTCCTTTGATTCTCTTTACCACACGCCCGCAGTAAATCTACTAGTATTTGGAAGGTATCATTTATTTCTTCCACATATGCTAAATCCACCATTCAGATTGACTAACAACCACAATAAGCTACTATTAGGGCTTGTGTGACATGCATTAGCAGGGGAGCTCACTTAGGAATGTGTGAACGAAATCTAAGACGTAAGAAATAAATAAAACGGACCGCAAATCTCTGGAAACAGATTAACAAATGTCAAAAGAATAATTGTGGTGGAGGTACATTCCTTTCTGTTCTTATACTTTCATATGTGGTATACAGAACTGATCACAATGTTTGTTTACAGTAACTTCCACAAGAACCCCTGTGTCATGTACAAACTATTTAACGGGATTTCTGCAGGCTTCAACAAGGTAAATTTAAGACTTTTTAAGAATTTTTAAGACTAGTAATTTAAAACCTTTTTCACATTTATACTGAACTTGCACTTGCAATTATTTCATGAAAGTTAACGTTAATAGAAAAAATTTTAACATAGTGAGAGGAGACGTCATGTTAGCGCACCCACCACATCGCACAACACTAGCTGCGTGTTCTCCGATAAATTCTGACTGGGCTGCTCAGTTCACATTAGTGATTATTGGTTCCATACTGGTTTTGTTTTTATGTTGTAGCCGTTACAGTGTGATCAATACAATTTTTTCCAATAACATGTTTAGAACCCTGACTGAAGTTAATGTAACTGATTAAAGTAAGCACATATGGCATTAATAACGCCAAATGTTAGGTTCATCTGTGGGGCCAGAAACTAAAGATAATCTTGAGTTTACCCAAAACTAGCAGTTTGTCCGACTGACGGCGGTATGTTGCTGTTGGTGTGTTATCAAAGATGCTAGCAAAGCAATACAGCACATAAAATAAACAAGGCAGGAACTCCAAACAGGTTGGACCACAGTGTTAAACTACAAAGCTTTAAATATTAGTTATGGATGAAATACATACGTACTTCAATTTAACTGACAGTTGTTTTTAGTGCAATGTAACAGTGATTCAGTCTGTTATCAAATCAAATCAAATCAAATTTTATTTATATAGCGCCAATTCACAACAAAGTTGTCTCAAGACACTTTACATATAGAGTAGGTCTAGACCACACTCAATAATTAATTATATTTACATCCAACAATTGAAACAATTCTCCCATGAGCAAGCACTTTGGCGACATGGTGGAATGGTTATGGTGGAATTAATAAAACAATTCATATTTCTGTCAGGTCTATGGAAGTTCATTTATCTAAACTAATATGAATATGCAAAAAACATTATAACCAGTAACAATTTAACAGTAACTTTGCTTTGGTGATTGTTTCCCTAAATCTTGAATGCATTACAGAATAAACATACAAAAAAAAAATCAATAATATAGAATTTGTTTAGTCTGTGTGACCAAAACAGTTTTTCAGTTTTTCTCATAAGATCACAAAACCATTTCTGTCCTCTTTGCCAGTTTTTTATATTAGACTGTCTTATTTTCAATTAAAAACAAGAATTAGTTTGAACTCAGACGGTTCTTATCTTGTCATTCCTATTCTGTCAGTTATATTAGTCAACACTGTAACACTATGAGTACCTCGCAGGCTTTCCTGTTTATGCTCTAAATGACATGCTGGGGTAATGACGACATGATGACAATAACTTCAGCAACAGTTTGCCAGTTTGGAAAAGGTACCAAAACGAAAGCCCGCTTAGAAATAAAACATGAGCTGAAAAGGTCTGATTTAAAAGAGCAAAAACACATTAAATCATTTTTAAAAAGAAAAGAAGAATTCCAACCTGTTTAGCATTCAGTCTAACACTTCATACCGCTTGGTATTCAGTTACCTCTTCTTTGATTCTAACTTTTAGTCTTCAACACTGCTGTCTTTCAGACCATCAAAGGAAGATGTCTTTGTTGCCTTTATCATTGTTCTGAGTTCCTGTGATCAGCGTACAGCGGGAGGAACAAGTCCTATTAAATGAGCAGGACAAAATGGAGGAGAAGTAGAGCTAATAAAGGGGGACTTAACTGTCAGCGGCTCCACCAACAGCAGAAACTGTATGACATTCAATGAAGTGGTCTGAGGACAGCAGTGAAATCCTAAACAGTGTAGCAGGCCATTTCAAGTCTGGCAGATGGTTCTATGTATTTTTCATGCTGTTGAAAACCTGTGACTGAGGTTTGGTTGGTTGTCATCCAGTGCCTGGGGACCCTGGGCTGAATGCATTCTACACACCACTGCAGAATCACATGATGTCTGACCTCTCTGCCATGGCAAACTGCCCAGCAAGGAAAAGGGAGGAAGGGGAGGAATGCGAGCGTGTTAGTGTGTGACTGAGGTTGTGCAGAAAAAGCGATAGAGAGGGAGAGAAAAGCGGGAGGGAAAGATGCATAGTTGCATGTAAGTGTGCACGTCTGCTCATTGAGCATAATCTGAATTCTCCACGAACACGCTCAACTTCACAGCTCTGACCTGTAAAACATACTGTCAGAGAGAGAAAGTGGGGGAAAATATGAGGATGGAATGACGGAGGGGGAGGGGAGCAGGAAGAGAGGGGAGCAGCCGCTGCTGAGGATTCACGCAATGTTACAGAGAAAGAGGGGGAAGAAAAAATAGCACTGCCTGACTTACCTTCCTTTGGAATGCATCCAATATATCCTGTGAGAGTGTGAGAGCGTGTGTGTGTGTGTGTGTGTGGCATGCTGGCAGGAAGGCTTTCAGCATATAAATATCACATTACCACACAAGGAAACGCAGGCATCAGTCCGAGCTTCCAGCCGGCCTAACAAGCACAGGAGCTCCACTCTGGAGGTCAGAGGTAGAGCTTGCACAAATGGAATTCCACAGAAACCAGCACTTCTTTTAACAGATAAGTGGCGAGGCTTGCAGCTATGTGATACGGTATAAGCCAATGGTCTCAGTTATCTGACATGTGCTGGTGTGTACACACCTACTGAGCTGCGGTCTATATACAGCATAACCTGCTATAATGGGGTTAAATATGCGCTCACAAAGGAGTTGAAAGCTACAACGATGAACAGAATAAAGGATTGTTTTATTAACTGGACGTTAAAAAGATAAAAGTACAATATAAGCCTGTGAGCACTGATGCAACGACACTGAGACTGAGATAATAGAAACACCAGATACAGAGCAACACTGACTAACGATTTAAATGAAAAATGACTTTCCAATCAGTGCAGTTTGGATTTTGAAAGAAATTTAACTGACTCAGCACCCTCTTTATTTAACACAGCATATCCAATCCAGACTAGACAACGATTGTGTTATCAGGGAAGTGTTTAAGATCTACGTAAAGCTTTCTGAGATAAGTGTGTGATTTAAAAAAAAACAATTATCATCTATTCTGCATGAGTTTTTCTAATTAGCAACTAAAACACAAATGACAGAGTAAATTCTCCTCAGCTGTTCTTTCAGTGACATTTGCATATGCATGACTTCTGCAGATCATACTGTTATATAATGCATGTGTACAATACTATTACTTAAATATAATGAATGCAGAGAATGATTTTACGTACATAAACTGTATGCAGATGAAACTGTTACATACACATCATACATGCAAATGATACAGTTATACTGTATGCAGATGATACTGTTACATACATATGCTGTATGCAGTTGATACTATTAAGTTAATATTGTATGCAAACGGTACTCTTACATATATGCAGACAAAGCTGTTCCAAACAGTATGAAAACCTCAACAAGGCAGGAAAATGCACACAGCCTAATATTAGGATGAACGTGAATAGAAAAGTATTTGCCTTCATTGTAAACAATCTTAAGCAGAGCTACAATGATTAATCAATTAATTGATTAATCGATTAGTTGTCAGCTATTAAATTAATCACCAATTATTTGGTTAATCCATTAATTGGTTTAAGTAATTGTTTCTGTATGGGGGAAAAAAGCCTAAATTTTCTGATTCCAGTTTCTCCAGTGACTCCAGTTTCTTAAATGTTTGCTCCTCCGGGACAGTAAACTGAATATCTTCGGGTTGTGGACAAAACAAGACATTTGTGGAACTCATCCTGGGCTTTGAAAAACAATTAATTGATTAATTGAGAAAATAACTGACAGCTTAATCAACAATGAGAATAATCGTTAGTTGCAGCCCTACTCTCAAGTATTTAAAATTAGTGGAGGGGCATTCTACATGAGGAATGTTAAGTTGTCTTGTGTGTGTGTTTTTTACAGCTATATTGATTTAGTAATTTAGTAATTTTCTTCTTTTATTTTTCCAGCAGAGCAAATTTTATTGCACTGTTGTTATGAGTCTCATTAACATGCTGTTAAAAGAGATTATGCCTGAATTACTTTTAACTGCCATTGCAGGGCTATTTATTATGTCATTGGTTTTAAAGCCTTAATATGAGTTTTTCAAAGCTGAAATTTGGACTTGCTTTACTCAAGTGTCCCGGTAAGCCATCACATTATGACAGTGAGCCAGTATACACAACGCCAGCAAACTAAACGTGATTCAGCTAAATGAAATTCAGCAATTTCATTATTTGCATGTGTGCTTATCCTTCTGTGACATGTTAAAATGTCCTCAGAGAGGACTGACCTTATGCAAACTTTTGTTTTCATTTTGTGAAATAAAACTGAGCTGGTGTTAATATTGCGTGTGAGTGATGGTGACTCAGTGATCAAAGAAATGTGAAACCCGAGTCTGGACCACTTGGGGCCACTGCTATAAACCATCGAGTACAAGCCACGTTTCAAATATGTGTCTATCTGATACACAATGTATATGATATAATGATCTCACCGCCAGGGGACCTGCTATATGTCAGCTTTCAACATACCTGAGGTTAATAAAATATGCTTATCTGTGAAATATCACTGCTCATGTTCAAATGTTGAAACTTCCAGATTGCATTACTGTGTCGACGTTTCATCATCAGGAAATTCATAGGGTGCTTTGATTAGATAATATACGTACAGATTACACACACACAGACACACACAAAGCCCACTTTGACTTCTTGCCCTCGTAGTCATTTCATATAAATCAATACAGCACTGAACAGTCACTGGTTTTGCTCTCGGCCTGCCTGTTAAAAAGACCGGACCTCTCTGACTCGTATTCGCTAAGACGCCCCAGTTCTGCAGCTGGTGATATGGTCTTTGGAACCGAGTTATAAATTAGACCCTTTTTAAGAGCGTGAATTGATCCAATCAATTTTTTCACCACAGGAGTAAGTTGATGGTGCGATTCGAGCTCTGTATGGGGTGTGATGTGTCTTTGCCTGTGCTGTGAACCAGACTGAAAATGGGGCTGTGCATGTGTAGATAAATGTTGTACTCAAAATATAGTTATGCTGTTAGACTACATTTTACGCGCAGTTTTTTTTTTTTTTTAAATATTGCAGAGCTGAGTGTCATTCGTATGTGTGAAGTAAACCATCTGCAGCGTATCCACCACCCATAAACCTGCTTAGTTTGGCTGGAGCTCTCTGCTCATCCTTTTTAATTATCTCACTCTGCCTCTTCCAGCAAAAACATTCCAATTTTCAATCTGTAATGTACCTATCTTTTTCCCAACCCCAACCCCCACCCCCTCCCCTCCCCTTTCTCGCTGCAGAGGGAAGGTCAGGCGTACATCTCTACCCGTTGCTGAGTGAGCACTGTGGGGGGGGGGGGAGAAGGGGGAGAGACAGAGCACAGATCATAATGGCCGGCCAATTATCAGTAGCAAGGTGGGGGGGTTGGGAGGAGTGAGAGATTATGGGGGGGAATGGATCAATACACCAGTCAATTTCTAATGAGGGGAAAGAATTGGTCCCAGTCAAGCAGATGGAAATCCTGCTCTGCCTGGGGTGGTCTTTCTTCACTGTCTGTCAGCAGGGTATCAGTTTTTTTTGGTTTTTTTTGGTGCTGCTTCTTTGTACAACAGCGCCCCAACAGGGGAACGACTGCTATCGCTCCAGATCAGTGATACTCAAATATTTACAACATTTACTGCATATTTTTTTCTCTCTCGCATTCATAGTGTTTCTCTCATGCTTTTCCTGAACTACCCACATCCCACTTTCTCTAAATATTTCATACATCACTGGGGGCAGATTTAGAAGAGCCTGAAGAATAATGGCTGTCTGTCCTTCACCACCACCCCCCTCTTTTAACCACCCACAACTGCCAGCACAGGACAGTAAATCCTACATCTCACCCACTCGCCCAGCCCAGCAGCTCAGCTACTATGCACCAGCACAACATGCACTCCTCTTCTGTCTACATGAAAAGAACCGCTAAAGGCTAAACAGCTAATAGTCTCTGCCTTTTTTCCCCCCCAAAATGGTGACTGAAATAAGCTCTAACCAACTGTTCAGCACCATCATTAGGCCTTTGGTACTGTTGTTCTTCTCTGGTTGCTTCACTATTTTCTACATCTGCCTTGCTTTCTTTTTTTTTCTGAGGGGCCTTGTGTGGGGTGGGGGTGTTATTTATGGCTGCTCTGTGCAAGTGGACACACACACACACACACACACCCTTTCACAGGATGAAAGGGCAGTCACACTGCCTGCAAACATGATTTTACAGCCCTGGGTGGAATGAGTGGTGGAGGAGAGAATGAGGACAGAGTACAAAAGGGGAAAGCCCTTAGATTTACAGGTCCCAGCAGTCAGAATGCAAACCATGTAGCAGCACACATTTTTTAAGAACTTTTTTTTTACTCAGACGCAGAGCTCTTCGAAAATACTGTCTTCACGCAGGGAGGGGAATATGTTTAAAAAAGTGTGTGCAGAGACACACAGAAACACAAGAGCGACATGCTAAAAGGGGATCATTGTTTTGTTTTTTTCCATGGCTGTGTTTTGTTTTAATTGTAACAGGAAACTGTGCAACAACCAAATGTGATCTGTTTCAGTATCTCATCAAAGACTGCATACGAGCGTGTGTGTACATGTGTATGAGGGCTTGTAGCTTTGCAGGGTTAGGACATGTTTGTGCAGTTCTTACACAGTGTTTGGCTGCAGACTATCCCATACGTATGTTGTGTGTTAGGACAACTATAGAGTAAGTAAATGTTTATACACAACATAAAAATAATGAGAAGGAACCTTAAGAGTGTGTATTTGTTCAGAGATTTGACTCTGATGTGAGAAAGCAGAAGCAAATACTCTTAATAAATGCATTTGTAGTGTATTTCAACCCTATCGTGAAAAACATTTAATGTAGCTCAGAGAAGTGTGGAGAATTTTGCTGGAAAATTCGATTTGTTTCTTCATCACACCCCACATTAAAAGTAAATTATCCCAGTCACAACAGCAGTGTTGGAGACAGTGTGGACAAACGGATGCCAATCACTCTCACATCTTTTCATGTCCAAAAATTCTAATATTTTGGGGGAAAATATGTCGAAGAAAGATTAAGAAAGATTTGGAAATACCTGTTGTTGTTAAGGTCCTGTGTTTTGGTGCAATAAGACAAGATGTGAATAGTAAGACGGGTATTTG
Source organism: Lutjanus campechanus (assembly GCA_027495735.1). Classification (NCBI taxonomy): domain Eukaryota; kingdom Metazoa; phylum Chordata; class Actinopteri; order Lutjaniformes; family Lutjanidae; genus Lutjanus; species Lutjanus campechanus. Next base: position 30,557 of record JAJHUR010136980.1, read on the forward strand.
TGTACAATAATGTTAATTGCAGGTTGAAAAATAAATAAATAAATAAAAAAGCCAAAACAAAGAACTGAGCCTCCATGTCTCAAGCAGTGGATGGACACAGTGGAAGAGATCTTTGTAATGTAAAGGCCAACACTCTTCAGAAAATGGGAGAAACTGACTGTCTATTATAGCAGAAATGGACGCTACCTTCCTGTTGATATCTATGGACAATACTGGACATTTGTCATGAGGTATCATGACTGTTAAGCTGGTGCGCGTCCACAGTGCGTCTTCTGCTAAAATTCTTTAAAGCCTGGCATTACTTGTATAATAATTAGGTCTGCGACAAACAACTATTCTTATCACAGGGTCCAACAATAGTAGTTTGTTAGGCAAGTTGGTCAACCGTCTTCATTGTTTCTTCAAGATGCAATAAATGTTTTTTTGCATCTCAGTTCCTACATTCTTTTGTCTGAGGACTGACCACCATTTCATCTTTGAAGCCGGGACCACAATTAGCAACAACCACCAGTCAAACACTGGTAAAATATGCTGGTGACTATTAGAGTTATTTCACTTGTCAGCCAAAAAAACAAAAAAAAAAAACAAAAAAACCAATGGTAATTTATGGAGTGGCTGCTAAAATTTGGCCGCTCACAAGCCATTTGTCTGGTGGACACAAAAGTTCCTTTTGGATCCTATTATGATGTAAACAAACCTGCCTGGATCCATCTTCGCTCTGCTAACATTTGCTCGAGGACAGACAGACGCAGGCAGAGCAGGGTGAAGTCTCAGAGAGTAAAGCAGACGTGGTCATGTCGCGCCCATAGCAATTATCCAGAAAACTGTGCCAATGATGAAAAATATTTCTAGCATTGACCCGACCGAAGTTACCAGCTCAACGTAACTTGTTACTGGCCCCAGGCCATCAAGCAATCAATCAATAGATAAAATATTTTGGAGTATAAAATGTCAAATTTGAGAAGTTGCTTTTGCTTTAATAATGACTTCAACCTCTTCTCAAATTATGGTGTTAGCACCACTGTTGGTACTTGACCTCCATCTGGTGGTATACTGATAAATCTCCTAAATTTTATAAAATGAAATAAATTAATTTAAAATCATAATTAAAATAGTTCAAAAGTTCATCACATTGCGCGTGCATGTCACCAGTGATCACCTGCGAGCTGTACTTTGATGGCAGTAAACCGCTGCCTTACTGTGAGGGCAGTGTGGCTGACAACAGTCAAAAATAAATAATCTTCTTATTTGTAATAACCCTGCCTCCTGCATGAACTGTCCATAGCAGCATAGGGTCGCCCTGCACCACTGTATTTTAACGTCAGTCACAACGGAGGTACTTGAAGAGCCTTATATATTCCGAGGTGGTACGCGGTGTAAAAACGGAGAGAAACACTGACTTGAACAATTAATTGATAACCACAAGAGTTGGGGATTAATTTTCTGGCAAATCATTTCAGCTCTGTTATGAACACACATATAATATACTGTAAAAGGATCAGACCAGTAGACCTCAGACTGAGCCAGTCTCTCCAAAGCCAGAGGCAAAACAGCCAAGACAAGGATTGCAATGTAATTAAGTTTAAATGCGTTCCATTGACAGCGGATGGGAGAGCGACTCTGTGTACACACGACGGCTTAATAGGGAGTTGGGTGTATTTTCCGGTTTATACTCGGTAAAACTGCAATTAATTAAAGTAATTCGGGTGTAAAAGCTCAAGTAAACAGTTTACAAGTCCAAAAAGGCGGTACTGACCATACTGCCAATGGAGCGCCTCCATGCTTCGCCACATCACATATTCAGAGTCTTAACCAGAGTCCTCGTAACGCTCTGGTTAAGGGTGGATTTCACTTTAAGTGTTCATGGAGGACATACAATGAAAAGCGCAGAAAGCAGCAGAGCACTCTATTGTTGTATCAGTAATCAGAGGGCGCTCTTTGCTATTCATGTCCTCTGTAGCTGTAAGACAAAATAATTGCTATGAAAGTATGCTGCAAACACAATAGGCTGGTGCCAGTGTAATTGTATATATCACCGTTTTAGTAGGAGGTAACTGGTTTAATGAGGACTTGGATTTGTTTCAGTGGTTAGTCTTGCGGTGCATACTGTCTCTAGTGGGAAATACTGTAAAGCTGGAGGGGAGCTGTTGGTGAAAAGGTGCAGTCTGACCTCTGCTGGTAAGACATGATATTGCAGCAATGGGGCACAATAACATGCATATCCAGCTCAGTCAAGTACAGAATCTCTGTGAAAAAGTTCCAAGAAATATAAGAGAAAAGGTCAAGGGAAAATTATGGTCATCCTCCATAAATCAGTATTAAACACACAAGAGAGACTGTCTGGAGAACAATTACGTTGTTCGAGTGTGTGTTTTTTGTTCCGTACTGTGTGATCTTGGATGATATAAGCCTCTGAATATCTATAAAATCACAATCCAAGAGGTCTGTGTGTTTACCTGTGTGTCAAAATCTCCTTGATGATGTTTTACTGCCTCTAGTGTTGGTGCAACACCTGAAACTGGACTGAAATTCCAGTAGTACATGATAATACAGAATTAGGAATTCTCTTTCATTTCAGTTAGGTGCTTTGTTGTATATCCAAAACTGAAATATACTTTCCAAAAGCCAAAAAGAGGGGGAGAGATAAGTAAGTAGTAGGGTTAGAAGACTTCCAGCAGTCAACACCAAACAACAACAGCAGCAGCAGCAACAGTCCACAAAGATTTCTTCACTGTATTAATGGCCCTTAGGGACAAACCAGTGGCTTTGCTCCCTTTTATATACACACACATTTATGCATCAGCTTACTTGGCCCCAAGTATACGCATCCATTTTTTCTACTTTTATTTTCTTCGTATTTTAATTTTCCATTTTTACTAGTTAATGTCTTAGTCGTCTGTTCTAAGTATATGTATCCACTGTACTTTTCTCCTTGTTTAATGTGTTTATATTTCTGTCAACAGTCCACCAAGTCAACCAAAAGCAAAGCACACATTTTTCCCGGTTTGTTGCAACTACCTGTGCTTGGATCACAAAGCAACCAAACACTCACAATCCTCCAAGTCATGAGTGCTAACAACAATAACTTAGCAAAGCATCATAGTGGCTTTGTATGGCACCATTTCATCCTTTCATTCAAGTCTTTCTGTCTATAACTTCTTCTTGTGTCTATTTAGGATTACAATGGCAAGCTTTGTCAAAATAAAACACTGCTGTCTTTCTTTAATGTTCTGTCTTATTTGCTATGACACCATGCCCCGGTTCAAGACCTTAATTAGTTATTAGTTGTATGAAACACTTAATTCTGATATGGTGTGCTGTTTCACTGACCTGCTGTCTGAACTGCTCCTGAGACAGGCAGTCGGTCACGTTCACGCAGCCCAACAGGCAGCCAGTGGGGTAGTCTTTAGGAAACCTGGGCTCTGCACAGAAAATGACACCAATCAAACATGCATCAGTGTTTTTTAAGGATAATTTACTAGTAACAGGCAATAATGTTGGATTCACTGTTGACCGGCTCAGGACAGTGGGTTGCTTATCCACGAAAAAGTCGAATTATTTCAAACTGGAAGGAGCGTAGGCATGCATGCTTTTCTAAGGATTCATGGCTGGAGGAATACTTGGACCTGCTGAACGTGGAACAGGCAGCCTGCCTGTTAAAATAGTTTGATAACATTGTAGAGGACCACTGGGACAGTGTCTGCAAGTTCATTGCCTGACTTTGTAGAAAATAGTAACTGATTACATTACACACTGATTATTAAGAATTCATATGGAACAAAAACCTGTTGAATCCTACTTACAACATAAAGTACAACATGTATCATATCGGACTTGGTGGCAGTGTTTTCCAAGATGTGGGCACTTTAATTAAAGCCATGAATGTGAAACCAGATAGATGCTAATGTCCTCCAGTGTTTGCAGTCTTATTTATTGATTTGCTGTGTGCAGTACGTTTACCTTTCCTGTAGATGTGGCGGTACATGGCTTCCACCTCAGCAGTCTCCTGGGGGGTGGGCTTCTTGGCTGCAGCAGCAATCCAAAGACGGCCGCGGTGGGATGTGTACCAAGTTCGTCCCTCAACCCTGCACAAAGAATGCAAAAAATATAAATGCACTGGCCTGACAGAAGACAAGTCTCTAGACTAAGTTGCACCAACAAAGATTAATTCAATCTAAGATTCGGTTTAGCAAAACTAGGTTTATATTGAGTAAATTCAGATTTAAAATTCAGCCTAGCTCTGCTACACAATCAAAAATTAATCTCAATTTAGTAAATCCACATTTAGTGTAGATAAAAAAGAGTTTAATCAACATGGAGATGCCTTTTTAAAATAAATTGAAACTAAATTTAAATGGTATCAGGACAAAGTAAGAGGGGGGGGGACCATCAACTTTTGGCAGCTCTGTATTTTTTAATTGAGCCTTGCTTTGTTTGCTAGCAAGCCAAAAAGTTATTTAGCCCAGTCAGTCTAGTCATGATGGCTCAGCAGAGAAGCCCTAATTCCCCCTTTGAGAAAAGACACCCTGCATTAAACTCAATTAGGTTGTGTTTGTCCCTTAACTTTCTTTGTGGAACTTGATTATTTTTCTAAGTCTAAATCTCAAAAGTGCTGCCAATTTAAAAATTAAACTTCCTCAAGTTTAAGTTTTAAGTTAATACTGGATCACATTTCAAATTGGAGTTTAAAGTTTTGGTGGAGAAGAATGACTTTTAATCGTGGTAAAAACTAAACTGAGGTTTAAATTGAATCTTCCTTAGTTTTAAACTAGTTTAAAAGTTTTGTGCAACATAATTTAAACCATGATTTAATCAGCTTTATAAAATAAACCTTGTTGGTGCAACCCAGCCTTGAACTGTGAATTTTTAGGTTAAATTTTGTTTATCTTTAAAGCCCATTTTACTCTGTACCTCTTGATGCCTCTGACCAGTAGTGAGGCCCACGGTTGGTGCATGCTGAGGCACCAGCCTCCGTCAGACATCTCCTGCAGCTCTTTGTCTTGGAGTCGCAACCTGGAACGTTCTTCTCTTCCCTTGTCCTCCGCAGAGCTCTTCCCCTGCTCCATGGTTCTCTTGTAGTTTTCATGTCCTCCAACATCCACCCACTAGAGAGTGCATTAGTTATCATCATTATCATCAGAAGAATCTGTTTGTAACCCTAACCCTTCCAGAGAATTTTCGTGATATAAAAAGGTCTTAAGCAAACTCAGGTGGAAGAATTTCAACCCATGTTACTGATGTTCAAATTAAGTTTTATAAAAATGACTCTGAAGAAGAAATATTTTCATATGCAGTGTCAAAAATGTACCACAAGATGGCACCACCATTATTCCTTGTGCGTATGTCATAAATGACGTACCTCTGGTGCAGACTGCATTATGTTGGGGTTGACCAGCTCCCTGCTGCTCTGCTTCCCACCTTGTCTCTCAGAATACATCGGTGATTTTGACATAGGATCATTGTTCATAGCCTTGAGAGTCTCATCCAACCTGCAAATTATTACAAACATTCCAACAGGAGAAGAAGTTCAGCATGACTACACAACATAAATCTGCCCTCGCAGCCTTGATTCAAGTGGTGTCACATTATCTTACTTGTTGTAGTACTCGTCGAGGTTCCTCCCCTCATCAATCACTTGTCTACCAGCGAAGTCCAACGTGATCTTCCTGTCCTTGCGAGAGGCGTGACGAAGTTCTCTCAGCTCCTCTTCCTTTTTCCTCAGCTTTTCTCGCTCGCCGGGAGACAACCACTGATTGGATTCGGTGGCAAAGTAATCCGACTCATCATCCAGAACCTGCGTTCTCCTGACGCTGGGGTTGAAGAGGACAGTAAATAAACACAGAAGTGTTACCACCAAGTTTCATGATTACCTTCTACAATAATCAAAATGTCCAGGTAAAGTGTTAGCATCATGCAACAAACAGTAAATCTATATTTCTTTGTGTTCTGTATGTTTTAAATATACCTGTTTCTGTCATATTCCAGCAGTTTGTCTTTGTGCTGGACAGCCTTCTCCAATCCAGCCTTCATCAAGGCCTCTTGGTGTGGGAGATAATCTCTCTCTCCACAGTCTGTCGCCAAAATAAAGACAAATCATAGCATCAACTCATTATTATTTCAGACATCTTTCTATTTAAAATTTCCAACAAGTTTTGACTCTCACCTCCCATAAGCTTCTTTCTTAGTTTCTGGCTTTTGTTGGAGTCTCGTTGCAGGATCTCCTGCTCCTCTTTTGTGCAGACCTGAATCACAAAAATAAACAAGTAAAGAATGCTAAACTAGAAAAATAAGGTTGTCAAAAGTACTGTCACTTGGATACTTTTTGATACCACATGTTTAACACAATATGATCTCCAGTAATTATACATTTTATAGAATTACAAAAGTACAGACAGCTGAAATTGGGCTTGCAGAAAAGCAAAAGCAAGCAGTGCTCAGAGACTTTGTTTTTCCAAACAGCACTGTGTGCAGGTTGTTTTTTAAAGTTTTTTAAAGAACAAAATTATCACATTCTGTGGGACTAAAACATTTTTTCTTTTTGCCATGGTATCGAAAGAGGCATTGAGTATTGTGTTTAATACTCAACTCAGCTTTATGTAAATAGTGCCTTTCATACAGAATAAACATTGCAAAAATTAAAATAAAACAATAACATTTTTAAAAAACAATGAATAAAAGTCAGAAGAATGAAGAAAACAATGAAAAACACCAAGGATAAAAGACTGTCAGTACCAGAAGTAGACTGAAATACAAAAATGGAATCTAAGGACTAAAAAGACGTACGTACCAGGCTTCCACAGAAGATGCAGGGTCCTGAGCCCTCTTGCTCACACACAATGCGACCACAGCTGAGGCAGTTGTTGATAAGTTTGTGCTTTTGGGCAAGGCACTCACAGGCATGTCGACCCGGGAGCAAGACAGCCAGCCTGTCCTGTCCCTCTTTGTTATACAGACTGACAAACTTATTTTTCTTCTTTGTTGATGAAGAACCACTGTTTTCTTGGGCCT
>JAJHUR010136981.1:0-46823 GCA_027495735.1 Lutjanus campechanus
TTGCTGCCAAAACAGCCCTGACCCGTCGAGGCATGGACTCCACTAGACCTCTGAAGGTGTGCTGTGGTATCTGGCGCCAAGACATTAGCAGCAGATCCTTTAAGTCCTGTAAGTTGTGAGGTGAGGCCTCCATGGATCTGACTTGTTTGTCCAGCACATCTCTCAGATGCTCGATTGGATTGAGATCTAGGGAATTTGAAGGCCGAGGCAACACCTCAAACTTGTGTTCCTCAAACCATTCCTGAACCATTTTTGCTTTGGCAGGGCGCATTATCCTGCTGAAAGAGGCCACCATCAGGGAATACCGTTTCCATGAAAGGGTGTACATGGTCTGCAACAATGCTTAGGTAGGTGGTACGTGTCAAAGTAACATCCACATGGATGGCAGGACCCAAGGTTTCCCAGCAGAACATTGCCCAAAGCATCACACTGCCTCTGTCAGCTTGCCTTCTTCCCATAGTGCATCCTGGTGCCATGTGTTCCCCAGGTAAGCAACGCACATGCACCCAGCCATCCACGTGATGTAAAAGAAAAAGTGATTCATCAGACCAGGCCACCTTCTTCCATTGCTCCGTGGTCCAGTTCTGATGCTCATATGCCCATTGTTGGTGCTTTTGCTGGTGGACAGGGGTACCCAGCACCCTGACTGGTCTGCAGCTATGCAGACGCATACGCAATAAACTGCGATGCACTGTATTCTGACACCTTTCTATCAGAACCAGCATTAACTTCTTCAGCAATTTGAGCTACGGTAGCTCGTCTGTTGGATCGGACCACACGGGCCAGCCTTCGCTCCCCACGTGCATCAATGAGCCATGACCCTGTCACTGGTTCACCACTGTTCCTTCCTTGGACCACTTTTGATAGATACTGACCACTGCAGACCGGAACACCCTCAAGAACTGCAGTTTTGGAGATGCTTCTAGCAATCACAATTTGGCTCCTGTCAAACTTGCTCAAATCCTTACACTTGCCCATTTTTCCTGCTTCTAACACATGAACTTTGAGGACAAAATGTTCACTTGCTGCCTAATATATCCCACTAACAGGTGCCATGATGAGGAGATAATCAGTGCTGTTCACTTCACCTGTCAGTGGTCATAATGTTATGTTTGATCGGTGTACATATCAAATATTAATTATATTTTGGGGGATTTTAACCCTTTAAATGACAGCATGTTTACATAGCTCCACTGTTTTTTGTTTTGTTTTTTTTAATCAAAAAAACAAAATAATTTCCATAAAATACATTTTATATAAAGTATTTGATTATTATTACTGTTTTTTTTACACACACACACACACACACACACACACACACACACACACACACACACACACCATTATCCAATATCAATAGCAACACACAAAATTTCAGTAGCAAGGCACCCTTGCAGAAAACAGTAAAAATTGTGAAATTTTGCTGCATGCTTTGAATGGGAAAAAGTAGAGCCACCTGGTCAACAAATGTAAAAATTAAAAATTGAAAGCCAGTAGTCCAAAATGAAATCTTAACATAAAGGAATGCGTTAGTTTATATTAAGATAAATGTGGGATCAAAAATTGCATTTTCAATGGTTGTCAATAGGGCATTTTTTGTCACTAGGATCAAATGAGTCAGTTTTTGCGTAGCTTAGCCATTTTAGGCTAATTTAAGGAACTGAGACGACAATTCTAAACTTTTTTAAAAATGAATATCCTCCAGCAAATTTGAGCTATATTCATTCAACACAGCCAAAATGACTTGAAAATAAAAAACTGAATGGCACAAAATGTCCTTAGGATCTTTTAAGGGTTAAACATTATAAAGTGTCCTCCACAGAAACCCAGTGTTTAAGAAAATGTGATGAAGTGGCTTATATAGTGCCCTTCCATGTGCCTCTAAATGGTTAAATAGTTTAGTTTCCTCTGTGTGTTTTTATTACAGAGGTGTACTTTAAACCTGAGTCACGTAGTAAAACACGGGTAATCTTAAACCAGAGTTTGGAACTGTTTTACTGTAAGTGCATCATGACTTTCTGTGCACTGGTGCCCCACTGCTGCAAACAACTTGCTCTGGATGTAAATTGGAGATTGCTGAGCAAAGGCAGAGTGTTGGCATGATTTCATGCAGCTGAAAACTGAAGATAAACGTTTACGTCACAACATAAGAGAGAGAAGGCTACACAATTGGATGTATTTCGGGAAGATGAGAGAAAATGCATATCATGACCTTCTTTGGTTCACATCACATTCTCACCATAACTCAAAGTCATGGAAAGCACAGCTTCGCTCGTGATTTGATGGCAGCTGTCACATCTTCAAGGTGGATCTTTAAAGGGAGTGTTCACACTTTCCAGCGGTGAAACAACAAATATGAGGGAGAGAGGTGTCAACACATACAAATAAACATTTATTCCACTTTAGTTTAAGGACTTTTTGTACTGGTGGTTGAACTATTTTAATTCTATTTTAATTCAAAATAAATTTGATTTTGACCTGAAGGCGCTGTTGTTATAACAGAAAGTAATACAAAATGTCCAACTGCATAGACTTCATTGTTTTCTGTATCAGGGATTTGGAGCTGGTCCTCTGTATGTTTTGAGAATTTAAGCTATTTTATTTTATCTCAATATATATTGAGTACGGCTGTGTATTGGCAAGAATCTGGTGATGTGACGTGCATCACGATACAGGTGTTACGATTCAATATATTGCAATAATATTGTATTTATATTGTAAGCAAAGTGATATATATCGATTTTTAAAGAAAATCTTGTCAGTATGAAGGACACAGCAGCAAATTAGAGTTAAAAATGTACCGTATCACAATATCACCATATAGTGTTTTTGAGAATCAATACAGTATCACAAAACATAATATCGCAATACTCTAGTATATTGATATTTTCTTACATCCCTAATATTGAGACATTGTATGTAATGGCATAGTCAGAAAATATTGGAATATCATTGTCATACTGCCATAGTTCCATGAATATGACGAAAACAAGATCATGCACAACATGTCATGGCTCATTACTTTCAGTAATTCAAGTTTCAAGTTTTTACGTCACATAATCTATACAGTAAATTTACTGCACTTTATAACAGACAGGATTATTTTTTTCCACTATGCAATTAACGTGATTGTATATTCAGTATGTACAGTAGTTTGACTGCTAACTCATTAGATGCAAGTATTTTCACCCAATTTAAGTTGTATTTTGAAGGGAAAAGCCAAATCCGGAGGTCTAATTTTCATTATCTGGCCAGTTGATCAGTCATCTATGGCGGTTAAAAACAAATGAGGTGTTTTGTTTTTCGCTGGGTGGGGCGGTTTTAGTTATCTCTGTGATGAAGCTCTTTGAATGAAACAAAATAGAAAGGGGCTTTTGTTGCTTCCGCTGTGCTGTCAGTCTCAAATAGAAAACAAGCGGTTAAAACGTACATGTACGCCGACCACACATCAACAAGCGAACATATTTTGACTCCTAACAAACAAAGGACCTTTCGCGCCGTATGTTTAAAAGCCCAGTTCAACCAATCAGCGTAGTGGCACGACAGGCAAACTTGATGTCTTGATCGCACATACTTAAACCAATCACAGATCTGTATCTTTCTTGTGCCCTCGATTCAAACTTAAATGCCTACATCTGACCAATCCGCTGCTGGTGTGGGCGGAGTTGTGAAAGTACTTCTAGTTAAGTTAGTTGGGCCTCGCAGACGGTGACAAAACAGTTGCGCTCTCTTCCTCATTCAGTCGTTCACAACTTGTCTTGCTGAGAACAGGTAAGATTCTGCTGTTTTCTTGTACTTGTATTTAGTTGATATTGTTAGTAAAGCCACTAGCGTTTCCTGTGGTAGTTTCGCGAATTGTCAACAACGACATAATGTGTTACGTTTGCATTTACCAGTTAAAACTTATTACTGAAAAAAGTCGTCTATATGTTCGTGTAATTCACGATGTTGTCTGTAATAACCGATGAAAGCGGATTCTGGTTTAATCTCGTTATAAACTGTGTTAGCTGTTTTTATACTCCGTCACAAGCCATGTAATCTGTCGCTGTGTGCGCAACATGCAGTTCAAACGCCATTTGGTTTGGTAGCTTAGCCTGCTACATGACGATAGCGCCCGCATTTAAAGTTGTTTTTTAAGTCGGGGTTTGGTTTAGACTCAATCTTGTGGTTAGTTGAACTCTTACTGAAGGCAGAATAATGTTAACGGCCGAGCAGAGATAAAGTAATGGCCGTTATGTGACTTTGTAGGGTGTGTTGTTGGCGCAGGCGAGTTTAGGCGGGAAGATACAAAATGGAGGCGAGTCTTTTTGTCCCAGTGAGGCAGAAATCCGATTAGAGCCTTAAAACACCCCTGAGCGTTCTGTTTGCTCTGTTTGTGTTATAATCACCTAAGTTGTAAGACTGGAACGACGAGGACAAATGTTAAGATATATGCTTGAGTTGATATTCACTGTTAATCTAAAAAGTTTAAGTAAAGTTCCTGTGTGTGCGAGCCACAATGAATCTTAAAAACAGTTTACCGCTTACCCTGGTGCTTTTGTCATTAATTACTGTTCAGTGTTTAATGTGGTATTTGTTTTGCGTCTACTTGTAGATTAACCACAGCCATGAAGAGGGACCCAAATAAACCAAGAGGAAAGACGAGCTCCTATGCTTTCTTTGTGGCGACCTGCCGTGACGAGCACAAAAAGAAACACCCAGGGACCAGTGTGAACTTTTCAGAGTTTTCCAAGAAATGCTCTGAGAGATGGAAGGTAAGTCAGTCTTAGGTTTTATGAAATTTATTTGCAGTGGGCACTGTATTTTTCATTTTAATAAATTACAACCACTGAATTGTTTATGTGAAACTGTTGACTACCACAATGCATAAATTGAATTTGAGTCAGAGGCAGTAGTGGAAGAAGTGTTCAGTTGAAACATTACTTAGTTATATTAACTCAAGACTCCTCTGTTTTGGGGAACATTTTTACTGATCACACTGTAATGACTGCAAAACAAACACTGACCCTGTAAAAATATTGAGTACAATGTACACTGTCCTAACGTTTTTTGCCAGTGTGGCTGTGAAATTGGTCTTATATTGCATTCATAATGATCACACAAAGGTATTAAAACTTTTGTGTAAAGTAAACAAGGTTTTAAACTTTTTTTAATATAAAGAAGAAAATAAATGGTTTAAAATATAGCATGAGAAGTACAATATAATAAATAGTATAAATAATAAAAAGGGGTAGTGGAGCAGAAAAATAAAATGGCACCAGAATTTTGATGTATTTGTTTCATTTTGTAGACCATGTCCCCCAAGGAGAAGGTGAAGTTTGAGGACATGGCCAAGAATGACAAATTGCGCTATGACCAAGAGATGAAATCGTACATCCCTCCCAAAGGTAGCAAGCAGAAGAAGAAGAAAGATCCCAATGCACCCAAAAGGCCACCGTAAGTGTTCGCCACACTGTCACATGCAGGGTTTAAACAGAATGAGACCAGAGAGGAGACCTGTTTTTTAACCACATTAACCACCCCCTTTCTCCCCAGTTCAGCTTTCTTCGTGTTCTGCTCTGATCACCGTCCCAGGATCAAGGAGGAAAACCCTGGCATCTCCATCGGTGAAATCGCCAAGAAGCTTGGCGAGTTGTGGGCTACACAGAGTCCCAAAGACAAGGCTCCCTATGCAGCCAAGGCTGCCAAATTGAAGGAGAAATATGAGAAGGTATGTACCCTTTGCCCAGTGTTTTAACACTATTAAGCAGGTTGAAGCACCATGGAACAAATCCTGACTGAAAATGGTATTAAAAAAAATCTAACGTGTTAAGCAGCATTTGTCAAAAGCAGTCATGCTAAAGTGAATGTGGTCAAATATTTTTTATTTAAAAATGACTGTGCTAAGTGGCATGAAGAATAACAGAATTTTCCTCTTCTCCACAATAGGATGTTGCTGCATACAAAGCCAGGGGTGGGTCAGGGAAGAGTGATGGTGGTAAGAAGAGTGGCCCGGGCAGGCCCGCTGGCAAGAAAGCAGAGCCAGTTGATGATGATGACGACGATGATGATGACGAGGAGGAAGACGATGATGATGAGGAAGATGAAGAGGACGACGATGATGATGAATAAGCAGTCTGTATGTCAAAGGATGTGAATTTTGCAACGCATTGTTCAGCTTAACTCCTGTTTTCTTTGTGTGTGGATGATTCCAACAGTATAGCCTGCTGTCCCTGTTGGTCTGCTCTGTAGGATAGTGACATGTTCTTTTTCAAATTCAGGGATTTTAGTTTTTATTTTGTCACTTAGTCCCCTTTGATTATTTTTAAACATTTATTCTACTGAACTTGGGTTTGCTACATCTTTGACCCTTTTGCTATCTAAACGGGCAGCCACATATGAATTTCCTGTGATATTACAAAGAACTGAAGTTCCTGCACGGACAGCAGCAAATCAGCAAAGTTTTAAAAATGTATTGTTTCTGGAAGCACTGCTTATGTTTTCTGTTTAGTGGTGCTGTTTCTTCACTGTCATTTTACTACCAGGAGTTATCTGTAGTTTGATAAAGAAGTTTGCAGCCATTTTTAATGTGGAACTTTGAGAACTTTCATGTAGAATGGATTTTTCTTTTGTAATAAAATTTTGTATATTGATTATACTTGTGTGGCCTTAATTGGTAATGAATAATCTTGGACATGCTAAATGAAGTATTTCTTAAATGCCTTTTTTTTTTTTTTTTTTTTTTTTTTTTTAAAAATTTTTTTTTTTTTTTTTAGAGTTCCGTAACTATTTTTGAGGTCTAAAGTATTGCATTTCTTAATGGTACTTAATGTTAAAGCTAAAACTGCTCATGTTGACAAGCATTCTGGTACATATGAACAGTGCTAGATTGTAGGATACTACAGCAATTAATCCCTTCTAGGGAGGGAAAATTTAACGGCCTATAAACTCTCCATTTCAAGTAAGCCCTGGATTCAAAACTAAAGAGTATTGTTAACACAAAGTACTTGAATGAAGAGTAAAAGTACTCTGGCTATTGTCAAAAAAAAGGTGATACATTGCTGCAACAATTGCAAACTATTTTGATGATCGAGTAAACTGTTTTGAGTCTGAAGGAAAAAGAAGTTCTCTGATCTTAACTTCCTAAGTGATTTTTTTTTTTTTTAAACAGTTGACAGTTGAATCTTTGAGCTGAAGACAAAACAAGACATTTGAGAATGTCATCTTGGGCTTTGGGAACCATTTTCTAGACTAATGAAAAAAATAACTTGATTGAAAATACAGTTGACAGATTAATGAAAATAATTTGTTGCAGCCATATTTTAATATTGTCATTGGTTGAAGTGCTGCTAAATTTAAGTACATTTATGTTTTTAATCTGTAACAATACAACATTTTAACAACTATTTTGCAGGCAAAATCTTAAATTCGAAAGGAACAATGATTGTAAAATCTGAGTGAAAAGTACAGGTACCTCAATGTTGTACAGAACTTGAGTAAATATACTTTTCCACCATCATCTCAATCACACTAGAAGGGGATGCATTTGAAAATTATCGTATAATTCTAACCAGGTCCTGTCTGTCAATTTAGTAACAGAATAGCAAAAGTTGCACTTATTTCATTGTGTTGGAGTAATGTGCTCATGACTTGTATGCCAGGAGACTGGAAACTAAAAACATTAAAGTTGGAATGCCTGAGCCTCACAACTCTGGCTATATATGATAGTGGTGTGATGGTAATTATGATTTTTTAATCAACAGGTTTGGGTCAGTTTTAGATTTTAAATGTGCACATGAAATCACTGATAAGATTGAATACGTTATTGTAGCAGGGCAGCACAACAACAGACGTGTTTCAACCCTCGGCTTTCCTCTGTGTTATTGTGTCGTTTGTGGGTGTGAACCTTATTAAGCACAAGCCAGGACCTTTCCGGTGATTACCAGACAGCTGATTCTCATCACTGAAATAATAACAACAAACAGATGTTGACCAGATAAACAGTAAGAAAAGCTTACAAATAACAGAGAAAATGTATGACATTTTTACAATAATCACAAAAGTGACCAGTGGTCATACCACCCAACACTGAAATATGCATGTATGTGTCAGTGCTATTGTGTATATTCATATAAATATACACAATGTAAGAAACAGCATAGTCATTAGTCAGATATTATAAAGAGATATTTTTAGATTTGCAATGGGAAAAGTATGACGTGTATTATGGTTAAAAAGGCCGGTGATGCAGTGGTCCATAACCTTTTTTCCTTGGAGCCCCCTGCCTACCTCTATCTGAGAAAAGCTGAGCCCCCCCACCTGTACATACACCAAAAGAATAAGTGATTAATTCAAAAGCTTTACTGTCAAGAATTAACATCAGTTATAATTGTTATGATTCTTAGAACCATAACCTTTGGTAAATGCCTCATTTCTAGTATAAATCTAACATTTTTTCTTTTCATAACCCAGCAGTCGGCTTATACGCACTCATCCTTACCAAAAGAATAATAATGATTCATTGTCACAGACATTTAGAGGTCACAGAAGTGTGGATGACTCAGTAGCCTATTGCATAATTTTTGAGTGACAAAAAACACATCTTTTTAAATAGTTTTGTATAAACTGTGATTTTAGTCAACATGTGCAAAGCCACTGTGAAAAAACTCCAATTCAAGTCAAAGCTTTCAAACTTCATGAATGTGGTATTTACTGATGTGTTTTATGTTTTGGAACAAAATGTGAAAATCTGGCTTGTTTTAACCACATAACTTATTTCAGGCAAGTAAAGAAAACCCCTAGCTTAATATTAGACTGAATTGTAAACCCATTACACTTCATTTCCATCTTAAATCTTATCAGTGGCCTGATTCAAAGGTCTGGGAACCAGAGGTGCAAATATGCAGATTTTAGGACTCATTCCTGTGGCATTCTATGGTTTTGTAAAATCTGAGAATACCTGCAAATATAGCCCTGCTTGTTTTGATCTTAAAGGGAAAATTTGACACTTTTCATATGGATGTGCAGTCAGTGTTAATGTACCAGGATACATGGAGTGCAAGTTTCTAATACACACAACCACGTTGCCATATATCACCACCCTTGCCTAAAACTATTAATTTGTTGGCTTTTCTGACCAGAACTTTTTCACAGCAGCCATTTTTAACACAAAAGAGCAGTTAAAACCCAGGTGTTGTCAATGATACAAATTAGGTCAAAGGTCAGCTTATTGTCACATATACAGTTATACAGACTGCAACATACAGGGAGATTCAGTTCCTGCATTTAACCCATCAAGTGGTGGGCAGCCACTGTGCATGAACTAAATCCAGTTCAGTGCCTTTGTCACTTTGGTCAAATTTGTCAACACAAGTGTCATTAGGCACTGGCGCACGTGTTTATTGAGATTTCCATGTCTATAGGACTGTGTTTTGTGTGCTGTGTTGTTTTTGTATGGCTAATACCTATTCTGAATTTATTAATTCTTGCCCCTGACAAATAATCCCATGTATTACAATTAAAAAACTAAAACGAACACTGAAACAAATAAAAACTAAACTAAAGCTAGACAGAAATGAGCAACTGAGCAAACTCACTTTGGAAAATGACTGAAACTAAACTGAATTGGAAAAAAAATCAAATGGAATAAAACTAAAAACTAATCCAGATATACAACACCATAATAATTCTGCTCTATATAGCATGCACACTAAGGACTTTATTGCTTCAGCTGTGGAACATACTTCTACATTCTCACACTGTTATGTGAATGAATGGATTTTTTTTTATTTAACATTTTTTTTAAACATTTTTTATTCCACTTTTCCTTGTGATTTTTAAGATAATATAAAAAAATAAAATAAAATAATGAATAAAATAAAATAAATGAATATTCAAAGAAACATCACCAGCAGCTTTGAAAAGAAATCTTTTCCCCAACAAAATAGTCAAATTAATAAGTTTGTCTCTGAAACATTACTACTGTTATTTAACTCAAGGATACTTCTTCCTCTCTTCCACTGCTAGATTACATAAAACCACTTGGGCTAACATTTCCCTTCAATTTTCAGTTAAGAATGGCTTAGAAAAAATTGTTGCATAAAATCACTAAGGATTTCCTTAGAATTTTGTAAGGTAAAACCCTTTCATCTCCGAGTGTTTGCCCTTAGCTGCTAAGTATTTCCTAAATGTGTTGCTAAAGCAGCAATAACAACTTAATGTTAGTGCTAGCAACTTTGTAGCTTTCTAGCCAAGGGATAAGTCTGTCCAATGTATTTATTTTAGCTACCGTTTTATTGAAACTTACCAGTTGTCGATGTTTGGCTTACTCCTTTCTTGCTGTCAAAGTATTTCTTTATTACTTCATCATACAGTTACAATTGTACAAATTGTCTCACAGAAGATTTCTCACATTGATTTAGTCAGTTAAGGCTACTTCTTGCCACATCTTTTTGCTTGTGGGCTAAATGTACTTTGGATTATGTACTTTCCACAGTCTTCAAGAGCAACATTCTCATCTTCTGTCCAGTTTGGCTTTTCTTTTTTTTCTTTTTCTCTTCTCTTTGTTGTCCATTTTGGAGAAGCTAGCTAACACAGGCTAACTAAGTGTGTTAGTTGAACTAGCTAGTAAAGAATGTTCATGTGTATAACCATGGTAACTGAAATGCTCATGATCTGTGTGTGAGAGATAATGTACAGTGAGCAGCTCGTTACTGTGAAATAAACCCCTTCAGGATTTATTATGGTTTAACAAAAAAGGCACACATTTAGGCTATGTGACACAATAATGACCAGCTCACTGTACATTATCCCTTACATAGTGAGCTTGTTGCTGTATGTTATCCTGCTTGTTACATGTACTAAAAATCAATAATTTGACACAAAATATTATTTTTAAAATGATTTTAGTAATTTAACAATGATTTTATTATTTCTTCAGAGTCTATGTTCAGAATTGTATCCATAGTAATGGTGCTCATAACAATGGTCTGTTCTTAATAACCGACCTTGGTATGGTGTAGGCTAATTGACCAATCAGAATCGATTATTTAAAAAGCCACGTAGTAATATGACAGTAATTACTTTGAAAGCCTTACTCTAAACACTTCATACAACGATCTGTGAGCCCCCTAGATTAGGTAAATACTTTGCTTATGGGGAAATCTTAAGTTTGAAACTTGAGGTGGTTTGTGCAACCTGGCACTTCTTGTTATTGACCTTAATTCACTAAAATGAATTTGAACTCTTCCAGACTTGACCCCGGAGGATGAACCCTGGATCACACTAATATAATCATACATCATGTTGAACAGAGAGGAGGTTCACACTTAGACAACTCAGGATTTACACAGACACTCCGAACAGCCAATAGCTGATCAAAATGATTGGTCCCACGGACCAATCACTGCCGGCGTTACGTCCCACCTCACGCGGAGGACGATGAGCTGGCTGGGAGCATTTCAGCACCTGGGAGCTGTCCGTGATACACGAGACAACTGACGGTAAGAAGAAAAACAGACCACAGACAACACCAGCTGCATGCTTAGACCTGCAATATAACTCATAACAGCGTCGACACACAGAAAACAAAGCCGTTAAACCCTGCTGAAGGCTCGTTATTGTCACCAACCTGCCGCTCTGTGGTGCTCAGGCTGAGGTATCCACATCTGCGACAACACTCAATAACAGACTGTTTCCACACGGATTAGTTAGTGCTGCTCAAACCTGTTGATGCATCTACATATTACTGAAATATAATAACACAACAGACTGAAAACAAACGACAAACAGTGTCTGGTTGCGACTGGTGGCAGCAGTTTGGGATGAAAATAGCTGGTTAGTAGCTGCAAAACAGGGTTAGCCTATTGATTTAACTGTACTTCGGACTAGCACGCTATTTTATTATCATTACTATCGAGGTATTTCTGTTCATAATAGGTACGTGGTAAGTGAATGTATCTTCTGATGTCCAGCCTCTGCCAGCACCAAGTGAGGTGTCACGGCTGTGTTGATTTGCATGTGAAAAATAGGCTCTGTCTGGCGTCTAGTCCTTTATGAGCTCAAATAAATAAATGAAATGCAGTTGAATCGTTCACCTTGCAGACAAATTTTGCTTGGTGTGTCACCTTAGACACATATTTCACCCGAAAATGACCCAAACTAAGCTCATGGGGGGGAAAAAAATTATCCAAAGAGAGGACCTGTGTCTGTCAGGCTAACGAGGACTAGCCACACTTAAGGAGCTGGACAGCACCATCGTTTCTCTGAGGACACAACTAAATTATTTGAAAATAGCAACATATCTTTAATGACTGCTGCCTCTTTATGTGGCTTGATTCTGTTTTTGCTGGCTGAGTGTGAGCCTTTTAAAGATGTGTTGATTGCTCTCCTGGGAGCACATTTAGTTTTAATAGACCTCAGGGCAGACATTTTGACATGTCAAAGCAGGGGATGTACAGGTGTAATTGATAACAATGATGAAGGCTGTATTCCAATTAGGTGAGCCAGATTGTACATGTTGGCTGAGAAGGCATGCTTCCTGGGACGCTTAATAGAGCACCACCATCACTAATGTTACTATTTCCACCTGTTCTTTTCTGCAGTGAAAAAGGTCTAATTGTGCAAATATAGAAAATAATTAAGCCTGCTAGATTTTGAATAATCTTGCTGAGAAAATAACCTGTCTCCCTCACCCCAACCACATGCACACTTATGTTCAATGTGCTGACTACAGAATAATCAATGTGGCTATTTACACCCACATGTCAGAGACAAACTATGATTTTTCCATAAACCAACAACAAAACTGCAACTGAAAACTGAAAATAATTTTAAAAAAACGTATGTTGCTGTCATGTAATTTCACACTACTGTCAAACACGGTAGGGCAAGTTAATCAGGAAGTGTAATAACTTTTTAAAAAATCTATTTCTCCTTTAGAAAGTAATAAAATTACTTAATTTATTACTTGGTATCAAAAGAAATAAGTTGCATTACTTATTATATTACTATATTACTTTTGTACCTTGTTGGCAGCATTGTTGTGCTCAGAAATTGAACTGCTGACTCTGTGAACTGTTAACACTCAGAAAGTTTTTGTTGTTAGCTGTCCAGATATCAGCTGTAGTGGAAACAAAGTAGCCAAACAAATTCAAAGTAATGACAATACTTCAAGCTGTGTAAGTATGCATCTGTCCCTCTCTCATCCTCCATCCTTTGTTTAGTTTTTTTGGCATGCAGCTGACATGACCTGAAACATGTACACGTTATCATGAGATACAAAGTGATCAAAAAGTCACTCAGTAACACAGTTACTTGGATTAGTAACTGTAATATTTTAACTGTCTGGGACATTGTAATCCCTTACACTACATATTACTGGGTAATGTAATAATATTACCACAGTATATTACTAATATATTACTGCCCAACACGTCTGTCAGATCTTAGTCTCCTAGGGATTCATACCCCACTCATCTGCAGGAAAGCCATGTGCTTAACCCTTTTATCCACAACAGCCAGCTCATTACATGATCATGTTAAAGCTATAATAGGTAATATTTCTGCATTTAAATGTCTCAAATTGATAAGACCTATGTTATATATTTTTTATATATTTTTATCCCAAATGTCTGCAAAAATGTTAAAATCTAGGTCATGTCACAGAGTGAGGACTGAATTGGCAAATGTGACTAAATGTAACATAACATGTCAGGCCCGACTCGGGTCAGATAGATTTTAATTGTGGTTGTAAATAAGACAACATCTCCCATGATCCCATGTTACTTCACAATGTCAAATAATGTCTTTTGTTATTGCTTTGACTGAGACGACCTTAGTGGCAAAAGTTACATACTGTGTGTTTAAGTTCAGTTTTTATCACAGAAAAATATCACACAAACTGATACACAGCCCTCAACTGTAACTTCAATATGCCAAACATTTTGACCATAATTATCTTATTAACCTCATTTTAATGTCTTTGCACTTTGTTATCTAAGAATACTGTGACCAAAGGTGTGTATTTATTACCTTTGTTTAAAACAGGACCCTCCAGCAACTTTCGTTCTGCCTTCACTTCTATGTGTGTTGGTTTGGGAACAAGTCCCTCCATATGACAAGAGTACTTTTGTGTTTTCAGGTTGTGAGAATACAACCTCTCAGTAACAATCCATCCTAAAGGTGAAGAGTGTTTTCTAAGTGTGATTCTGTGAACGTTCCCTTCCCGTGAAGCAGCAGTAACAGCGGTTTAATGCTGCTGTCTGCGGTGTTGAAAACATTGATGAATGAGTTTAGAGAAATTTGTTAAAATTTAATGTTGTGTGCACTAGAAGCACAAAGTAAAAAAAGCAAACA
Organism: Lutjanus campechanus; assembly: GCA_027495735.1. NCBI lineage: Eukaryota > Metazoa > Chordata > Actinopteri > Lutjaniformes > Lutjanidae > Lutjanus > Lutjanus campechanus. The sequence continues at coordinate 14,335 of JAJHUR010136981.1, forward strand.
ATATAGTAGAAATATTTGGTATGCTTAAAGTTCTAACATAATTTATTACAAACATTGAGTTAATGTACACTCAGAGGTGAAGATAAGAAACTAAATTTATAATGATTTGATCCATCTGGTTGTTTCTTAATGCAGCCATTCAACCTCAAATCTAGTGACGACAGTTCTTAAAAGCTTCCTGAATAGAAGCCTTATTCACAATAATGCATCTGTTTTCACTCTGTCATCAAGTTAGACTCTGGTGTAAGACTTCTCTTGGCTGTTGTAAATTTTCTAAATTAACAAGAAAAATACATCCAACAAGAAAAGGAAAAAGATGTGGAAACAAACAGCCGACTCTCATCACCAGGTCATCAAATAGACATGAAACACACATCTGTGTCTTACCCAGATGCACAAAGTACCCTTAAGCATTTAAAGATTTAAGTTACATAACGTTATGTCTGTCTACGTTACATGACTTACTTTGCTTACATTCATGTACTGTATGTAACGGATCATACTTATTTAGCTTATTTATTTAACCCAAACCATGACCAAGCAAGTAGTTCTGATGTCTAAACCTAACCAAACTGAACTTTTCCTAAACCCAAACCCAAGTTATTTGATACCTTAACATAATCTAACTGAACTCTAACCAAATTGAACTTTTCCTAAACCTAACCAAACTGAACAAAGCTTTTCCTAAACCTGACCAAAGTGAACTTTTCCTAAATCTAACCAGACTTTTCCTAAACCTAAGCAAGTATTTTGCTGCCTAAACCTAAACAAGTAGTTTTGAAGCCTAAGCCAAACCAAACTGCAAACGTTGTGCAGTGTTAACCACATATTAAAAGTCTTTCTGGCACCATCTCATACACACGGGAAAGAGTTGTGCATCAGTATGAAATGGAGAGGGGCGTAACAAAATGTAATTGATGACATGGGGTGAGAAGGGGTTGAAACAGAAATAACTAAATCAAGCCAGTGGCATTTTGTGACATTAGAGGAAATAAAGGTAAGGTTTTTGTCTTGTTTCAAAGACATTAGGTCTCTGACAAATGCAAATAAATGCAATTATGGGTTATGCACAGAGGTCCATTTGTACATAAACACGGTCCACCATCAAAGTGCTGTGTAGCCATTACTGTGACAACCGCACATCATTACTGTTTAGATCACAGCCCCATTATCTAATCAAAAAGAGAAGGTCCGTGACAAATTTATATGTAAATCATCCAATTTGCACCTTACAGGAGGAGGTTACAGGCTAACTGGTCAACAGGTTTTTGAAGATTACCTTTGAGAGAAAATCCCTGCTCCACTATTTCCCTTCTTTCAGTTCTTTTTCTCCTCTGCGATTTGGATGAACCAGCCCTTTAGAGATAATCACTCCTGATTCCAAATAAACCCTTTTTATTATGAAAAGTCTAAAAAGTGAAACGGAATGATATGCAGGCCACAGTTCACCCCGTAGGTTTAAAATGGGTGAACAGGAGATATTCATGAATCTGTTGTCATCTCTAAGAGCATTTTTAGTGAAAATACCTGACTTTTCAGAAACACCCTGCAGATACAAAGAAATGGTTTGTTTAAAAATCACAGGGTAACTAACACAAAAGAAACTCTGCCAGTTCCTCACAGTAACAGTATTCAATCAGTAGATAAGCAGCACTCTTAGCCAATCACAGCAGAGATTAATACAATCCTCTCTACATGACTCTTTCTCTTTAATCATCTTATCCTCTTCAACCTGTGGTGTCATGTATGTGTTACTCTAGTAGTAATAGAACTGTACACCGTAATTTAATCCATAATTCATAATAAATATTGTTTGGAGAGGTGTTGATTTAATTTTGAGTAGTGTGGCTGGTGTTGCACTAGACTGCATAACACCTAACAAATACAATGCAATATAAACAATATAAACAACAGACACAAAAGAAAAATACACAGAGCATACAGTTAAAAGCAAAGGCTTCACATTGGGATTTGTAGAATTACTTAAATATAACATACTTTGTGTTTGCATGTTTGTGTCTCTCCAGGTGAGGATGGCTAAGGTGAAGCAGGTGGGCTTGCTGGCAGCAGGCTGTCAGCCCTGGAATAAAGATGTCTGTGCTGCTAGTGGAGACCGCTTCGCCTACTGTGCTACTTTGGCTATATACATCTACCAGGTGAACTACGTGTGTGTGCGTTCATGAGGGTGGTGAATGTTTAAAATCTAAGGCCTTGTTCAGACTGCCAGCTTAAATCTGTTTTTTATATGTCCAGATTGTATCCAAATTGACTTTAGAAAGTCTGGTCAGCATAAAAGATGAAACATGAAATGTGATTTTTACAAATTAGATCCAAGCCACATTTGGAGGTGGTTTGAAATGTAATTCCAAACAGATTTTTCTACAGATGTATCTCAGTTAGGGAGTTCTGGCCGCTCAAAATTTTGATTTCAAAGTGTCTTTTGTGCAAGTTGCAGCGCAGCACACAATGATCATGTCAAATCCAGAGTGACGGATGTGAGTCAGAGCAGCTCAGCTGCTACTAGCAGAGTGATATGAAGTACAACAAAGAGCAACAGTCTTGAGGACAGACACTGAAATAAGACATAGAGCAAGGGTTCCCAAACTGTTTCATGACCATGGATCCTAAATTTGAGAGGATTTTCTCTTAAGTAATCCCCTCTCATTATTTTTTTTTATTTTTAGGTTTGAAGATAATAAAGTCTCCATAGTCAGTCAGTGATCAAACTATGATCACTATAAATTACCATCAATCAAAACAGCCAACCCTATTCCTGTCCTTGTTGTCCCAACTTCCAAAAAATGTGTTAAAAGTTTAAATATTTGATTTCTCCTTCTCCTTTTGCTGGGCACCTACAAACCAATCAAGGACCCCTCTTGGTCCCATCCACTAACATACGTAAATTGTCTGCTGGCACTTTGGGGGGAAACTTTTGTATACAGCTTGACAGTTTGTTTAGGCTCACTGGTGTATGTAGTTACTGAAGCCCCCATGTTACCACAGCAGCTGATGCAGATACCCATGCAAATAGGTTGGTGATGTCTGGACAGTCAAATCAGACAGTAACACTATGTTTATCTTAAAGATCTGATTTGAGAAACAAATCTGATTTGCCTGCAGTCTGAACAGAGCCTAAGGTGGCATTATGTGCGAGCAGCAACTTGCTGGAGCAGCTCTCACATACTGTATTATTGTTATTTTACAGTAACTTAACTTTCATCTCTTGTCATGGGAAATGTGAGTACACTATCAAAATATTAATAATTGATCTAATACAATGTACAGATATACATGGTATCAATAGGCAATAAACCAAAATACATGTTTTGTAGGTCATGCAAACCCCATAAAATTACAATAATTATACACAGTGCAAAGTATTCCAGTCTTCAAACAGAATTATTAAAGGCATAACATATCAGATTTCTGCATTAAAATGTATACAACAGACTAGACCTATGTTATATATTTTCTCGAGTTGTGTGCTTACATTATCCCAAATGTTTCCAACAATGTTCAAACCTAGAAAGATCTATAATTTATTCAAGGTAGCAGTGGGTCATTATTCGGTCACCTGTCAATGGCGCCATAACCCCTTTACCCCCTCTACTTGCTATATTTTCTGGGAAAACGCATACATCAGATGATACATCAGAGATCGAGGGAGAAAGTCAGCAAACTTGCTAACTATTATAGCTATTTACAATAGTTTTTATTGCTCACAAATGATGGAGCACCATTATCCACAACCTTTTGCTGCAGATTCTGTTTAGCCGTGAAGACAACAACTCCCGATCCCACACTATTTCACGAAGTCATCAAAGTCCATCTGTTGTTGTTTTGATGGACCCCTAGCAGCGGAAATGACATGATGTTAGGCTTTCAAACACAATATACTGCTGCCTGTTTGTCTCATTAATTTTTTTCTTGGTTATTTGAAGTGTCTACACAGTTATGGACAGAAGTGAATCACTGCACCTCCAAAATCCTTCAATGACCTGTCTATAATCATGTGTTTAAGGATGCAGAAAGGTTTCATAAAATCATGTCATTATGGATTTTATGTTTAAACTGTCACAGGACGAAGTCAGAACTGCTTATTTCCCTTTTTGTTGTTTTCTCTGTCTCTTTGTTGTAGTTGGACCAGCAGTATAATGAATTTAAGCTGAAGTCCATCATGTCAGAACACAAGAAGACCATCACAGCCATCAGCTGGTGTCCTGACAACCCTGATCTGTTTGCGTCAGCCTCTGCTGATAACCTGCTCATTGTATGGAACGTAGCAGAACAAAAGGCTGTAGCAAGACTGGACAATACTAAAGGTCGATGGATGATCTACACCAGGTTTTATTGGCACACTTGTGTTTAAGCTTAGATTACTGTAATGTCCTCCCCTCCAAAAAAGTACCACAGTGTCTCCTCTTCTGTACCAGGTGTCCCTACGTCAGTCAGCTGGTGCTGGAACTCGGCTGATGGAGTGGCATTTGTCTCCCAGCGTGGTCCCCTGTATATCTGGGTCTATGGAGGTCCTGACCCTGGGGTCACAGTGCATAAAGAAGCCCATTCCTTCCTGTCTGATATCTGCCTCTTCAGATGGCACCCCACCAAAAAGGGCAAACTGGTGTTTGGACACACAGATGGAAGTTTGTCTATTTTTCAGCCAGGTATGAATGTCTTCCTCAGCTCATTAACTATTAAATTAAAATGTGCAACCAAACTGTAACCATTTCACAGCGTTAACCATGTTTAACATCACGTGACTTATATAACATACTTAATGTCTGGTGCTGCCTGTCACTGGTACTCTGCAATAGCCTATGTGTTGTTTGGGAAACTGACCTATTCTGTTTTTTAGGTATGAGGATGTGTCGGGCATATACTCTGAGCCTACCAGTGAAATGTCTAACCCTACTCTTCTCTTCTGGTTCCATAAACAGAGACAAGAGCCTGTTAGCACACATATCTTCATTAATCTCTCTCTCCTGTCTTGTTTAGGCAGTAAAAGCCAAAAGCATGTGTTGCGTCCAGAATCATTAGAGGGGACAGATGAAGAGGACCCAGTCAGTGCTCTGGAATGGGACCTTTTGTCAACTGACTATTTACTAGGTTGGACAACCTTTATAACAACATCACCAGGATTTTATTAGCTAAAGTGATTTGAATTCCCAAAGAGACAATAGACTTACAATACAACTAGAATAGGGTAATAAATTAGCTTTTTATTTTATAGCATGCTAATTGATGAACACATTCTGTCTCTCTCTCACAGTGTCTAATCTCCATAACGGTATCAGGCTGGTGGACAGCGAGGCCTTGGCTTGTATCACGTCTTTCTGCTTCCCCTCAGCTGCTGCATCAGTTCAGTGTCTGGCCTGGGTCCCCTCTGCACCGGGCATGTTCATCACTGGAGGTAATTGTCTATTTCTGTCTGGGATACGTATGTATGATGTGGGTTTTGTTCTGCCTAGAGGTGTTTACTGCTACAGGTTAGACTTGCCTTTCAGCCTCTAACATAGCAGACAGCTGGTATGTGGGGCCTGTTGTTGTCACAGTGCCATCTGTCTGTGTATGGATGCATTCTTACTAGCCTGTTAATGAGTACATTTGGCATCTAAAAGCCACAATAATACTTAGTATTATAGGACAGCACTATTCAATTGAGCCATATTTTAAAACCAGGAAATGTAGATGGACCAGATATTTTAAGCAGCCTATTTAAAACCATTTTTTCTTACCTCATCCACAATGGCCAGCATTTCATGGTTTCGGAGTCTCGACTTTTCTTTTTTGCCAGGATACACATGAAGTGAGGCTGTTGTACTGAAGCTCTGTCTTGGTTTGTCAGTAAGCATTTCCCTAATTGTGACTGTCAATAGCCAGATGTTTTGAAAAGCTATCTAGCGTGGTCAGAACTCACAAGGGAAAACATTGATTTGTGGTGTTGCTGCATCAGTAAACATCCTGCCCGATTCACACTGCTCATTTGCAGATCTCAACAGAGATGAGAAGGAAGTGAGATGGCTCACTCATTAGCTACTTCCCTACAGTAGACATGTAGTTTACTTACTTTGTGATTTATGTATGCTGGGCAACTTAGAGGTTGGCCTAATTTAATCGGCTGGTTATAGGACTTTAAAATAGCAGATGGAAATCATATTAAAGCAATATGTAAGAATTGATATTTTTTTACGATTTGGCAACCCCTACAATTTCAAACTGTAATTTACTTATACAGGAAATATAGACCATTGTACACCTGCATTTGTTATGTTTACATCACTAATGATCAAAACCTAGTGGGTTGACAAATTTGCTAACACAGCCAAACATTGTGCAACAACACAAGACATAGCAAGCCAGCTAACATTAGTTACTAGTCCAACAGCAAGAGGGCCAGCTCAGCATCTATCTGTCAGACTCTTAGTTCACATACTGGCGGTCCAAAGCTCCTGTGCTTGCAGTGCAAACACCAGCACTCCCCTAGTGCTCTGAGCTCCCAGCCTGGCAGAATCTACTTTCTGAGAAAAAAACTTTTTCTCCTTAAAATATGATCCAGTTTCACCACAGTCAGTGACACAGTTAGTGTGTGTGTGGGCTTGGTGCCGTAAAGTATTACACTGGGTGTGACAGTGGGAATGACAGAGGCACCAGTCGCCCTGTTACAAGTCAGTGTATCATCAAAATTATTAAAAAGCTGTAGATAATCACATAATGTGGCTTTAATAGCATCCTTGGTCATGAGAGGATAAAGTTTATTGACCAAGAAAAATATTCAACACATTTGTATGATGTTGTATTATGTTCAATATGTTTAAACTGATTTGTGTTTGTCTGTCTGTCAGACTCTCAGGTTGGAGTGTTGAGGATATGGAATGTGTCTCGCTCCACTCCACTGGACAGCTTTAAACTGAAAAAGACAGGATTTCATGCTTTGCATGTCCTCAACTCCCCTCTTGCCAAGAAAGGTACATTAAAAGTAAAACCTTACAAATGTGATATTAATTCAAATGTACATGCACTACAGCTGGTAGAAATTGCACAAGTTTCATTTTTAGGTTGGTTTAAAAATCTTGTGTCAGAGTTCATTCTTACAAGTGGAAGATTTACACAAAATCCACATCTTCAGGTTTGTGCATCTCAAGTGAGGCTGCAGCTATTGATTGTTTTGGTGATTGAGTATTCTTCCAATTATTCCATTGATTAATCAAGTAACTGCATAAGAATTTGTTTTGTTAAAGAACAATAGTAAATATACAAAAGAGAAAATTAGACAAATCTTGGAAAATTAACGACTCATTATTTTCCTTTTTAGAAAAATCTCAATTTTTGTAGTACTGTGCAGTTTACTGCTAATATTATACTCTATTGTATTATGGTATACTATAATACATATGATAGATAATTATATTCTATTCATAATAATGATACTACACTCTGTAGTCTTGCTCAATGTCCTTCCCACAGTACTATCTGATTGGTTACACTTCACGAGTAATAGCCAATCAACACTGAAGGCTGTGTCACAGACAGGCAGACACAGAGCTGCTCCAATGAGCTGAGCAGTGAGCAGAAAGGCAGCAGATATCACCAAAGTAACAATAAACATCACAATCTCATGATCTATTTCTGTGACAAACATGCCCAGTGTCCCAGCTGCACCACTGGAAATGCCTGAAGTCACAGCCCACAGGATTTCACTTGATGGAGGGGAAAGCAATGGCTTTTTAATCAGTCGGTCTGCCTTTTTTTAGACTCTGTGCCACACAGCGCTTCAGAGTAAAACACAGCAGCATCTGTCTTGTCTTTTCACTGCAACTCTGCATCAAGATTTAGGGGATTAAATAATACCAATGGCAGTTTCCATTGATGATTTTTAATAATTGAGTTAGTCAAGTTCTTCGAGAAATTGTTTCAGACCTAATCTCAGGATTAATTTTGTGTGTGTTTGTGTTTGTGTCCACCATCAAAGCGCAACAGAAGCGATTTAAACATCTGCTGATGTTTTTTCTTGTATCTATGCTATCTGGATATACTAAAGCAGCTATCCAAACACTAAACAGCAATACTTCACTTCTTTCAAGGCTTCATTTGATTGGCTCAGCTGCACTCTGTCCCTGAAACAAGCTTGAGCCTGACTGTTATGAAATGTAATGACTGTCTTCTCAAAGATTTCTAGAAAAGCACACCACATATTTTCTCCTCTCTTCGACTCCCTCCGCTCTCCCTACAGCACAGAGTTCCTGCTCTCCCAGTAAAAGTCAGCACACCAGTTCCACCAGTGAGGCAGTACCTCCCCCAACCCTGTCACAGAATCGCTCCTTCTCTCTGCCCCCTGGCCATGCTGTGTGCTGTTTCATGGATGGAGGGGTGGGACTCTATGACATGGGGGCCAAGAAGTGGGACTTCCTGCGAGACTTGGTATTCTATTAAAGCCTTTGTAATGTCAGCAACATACGTACATGCTGCTTACACATGATGGAATGAACAAATCAATAAAGGGACATGCCTTGAACTGTGTTCTTGATATATGATTTATTTGCTTTTTCACTCTGTTCTTCTGTTGTTTCCAGGGTCACGTAGAGACTATCTTTGACTGTAAATTTAAGCCAGATGATCCCAACTTGCTGGCCACGGCCAGTTTTGATGGAACCATTAAAATCTGGGACACCAACACACTAACAGCCGTTTACACCTCCCCCGGCAACGAAGGAGTGGTCTACTCCCTGTCCTGGGCTCCAGGTAGATGAACTCCTCCACACATTCAAGCATACACAGCACACACAAACATCTGCATGCAAAACCTCTGAAACCCAGAAAGAGCAAAGGAATGACCTACATACATGACATACATGAAGGTAACATAAGCATTCCAGTCCACACAAGACAAGTACATACACAAACCGGTTGGGTATAAGGTTCAAAGACTTATTGTCCCATCCCCGCAACTATATACCAGTAAAGTATATCACCTGTTGCTCCTGTGAAAGTTGGTGACCTTTCTGTCTGTGTGTGTTTTGAAGGCGACCTGAACTGCATTGCAGGAGCAACGTCTCGTAATGGAGCGTTCATCTGGGATGTCAGGAAAGGAAAGATCATCACTCGCTTTAATGAGGTTACTTTGACTTTAAAACTGAATCTGTGCATCAGTAATATATGGAATCACTGGTGTATCACTTGCTTTAATCAAATTATAAATTAATACACACACATTTATATTTATATATATACACATTATGTGTTACCTTTATTTAAAGGGATAGTTTTTTGATGGATTTGTGGTTGTATGAGGTACTAATCCATAGTCAGTGTTTTACCTACAGTAGATGGTGGTCGGCACGCCTCCAGTTTGGAGAAACAGCAGGAGTACTGAAATAGGAAGCAAAGCAATGTACTTTTGTGGACAGGGTCTGCAGCAAAACAATTTTAGTCACCTAAAAAAAAGATATCATTTTAAGAGTACACTATATTTAGAATATTTTCACTGCTTTATCTTGCTGTCAGACAACCTTTTCTGACACAAAACCACTGCTATCAAAGCCAGGTGTCCTATAAATTAAGAACATAAAAGAAAAATAATATGTAAGAAAACACTGAAGTTACATAATAACACAGACAAACTGACTGATCAAGGCAGCAGCAGACCAGAAACTCTTGTGTTCTGTAAGGTAAAATTACTGTTTTTGCCAAAGGAGGCTGGTGGCGGTTTCCTCCTGCTGTTACTCCAAACTGAGGGCATGCCGACTGCCATCTGCTGTTGGTAATACACTGACTGGATAATCAAAAAACCTTAAGTGTCACTTTAAATTGCTGTCTCTCATTTTTACAACTGACATTTTAAAAAATGTGAAAATGCTGTTTTCATAACAGTTTGAGAAAACCTGATCTACCAGCTGCTTCATTATGAAACATTTGACTTTACAAAATGATGGATGTTATGTTCATGTTTGCAGTGACCCCTCTCTGTCTTCCTCCAGCACGGTAAGAACGGTATATTCTGTATATCATGGAGCCATAAGGACTCTAAGAGGATCGCCACCTGTAGTGGAGATGGATTCTGGTGAGTTCTTGTCTTACTTGGCAGACCTCTATTTTGAGAAGCTTGTTCTATGATGAAGAGGGCATAAAACATGTCCTTCACGGAGAGTTTTACATGTTTTATATTTATATTTTGACAACAGTATCATCCGCACCATCGATGGTAAAATCCTCCATAAGTACAAACATCCTGCTGCTGTGTTTGGATGTGACTGGAGCCAGAACAACAAGTAAGACCCCAATCCATCTGCTGTCTTCAGTGCAATAGTGATGTTCAAACACATTAATACTGTCAAAAGTAAAGGTATTATGTCATCTGTTTTATACATGTCCTCCTGCCTCTTTCTCTCTCTCTTTGTAGGGACATGATAGCAACGGGCTGTGAGGATAAAAATGTTCGCGTGTACTACCTGGCTACCAGCTCCGATCAGCCTCTGAAAGTCTTCACTGGGCACTTAGCTAAAGTATTCCATGTTCGCTGGTCTCCACTCAGAGAGGGCATACTGTGTTCTGGATCAGATGATGGGTGAGTGCAGACACAGAGAGCGAGGGCTAATACACACTGTTCTAAATAGTTCTCTTAGATGAGATGGACATTTAATGGGGAATCTGTTTTACTGCAGCAGCAAATGATAAGGTGTAAAAAACTGTAAAAGGTTCATGTTCAAACTTGCAAATGTCTGATCTGCTGAGATGTTTCTACAATCTCTGATTTTCATCCATCTGAATTACTGTTTAACTAGCTGGTTACAGGCTGATCATAGTACACTGAAACCACTCGAATCACTATACAAACAACACCAGATTAAAAATCAAAGTAGATCCATCACAACTCAGCTCGAGAAAATATCAGATTTAAAGTTGGAAGAAGAACCAACACTAATCATGTCACCAGTGGGTGTAGAAGACTGTAATATTCTGTTGCGCGAAAATACTTTTAGCCAGTCAGTCTGGTCTGTCAGAGGTTCAACACAGTGGAGCACAAATCCAAACCACAGACAACCAACACTTATAGATCTTTCAGTAACAAATTAAAACAATAGATGATTAATACAACCATATATCAACACTAAACTCTCTTTTTGCTGCTGCAATCTGTATGTCCTGCTTGTTTGCAATACCTGTCTGCAAGTACTGTTAGATAAGCGTATATGTCACTGCTGCTACTCAGAGTCCTTTTCCAATTTTTAAACTGCATGGCCTGTTTTGTCTTTGCATTTTAGGTGGCCCTTTAAACACCTTGGCCTGGGCCTACAGATAAAAAAAAAAGATAATAATTTATACTGTCTCTTCTCAGGACTAACTTCAGATAATAAGTTATTATTGCATTATTTCAGATACAGTTAACAGCTTTATTCACATCAGTAATGTTTGGCACAGCAAGACAAAAGGCCTTTATTTAAGATTATGATCTGTTGATAAACAAAAAAATCAATCATTTAAACTGCATTTTATATGCTGAAGAAAAGAGGCCTTTAAGCAACCCTTTGAAATTAATGTAAAAAGAAATTCCTGTGTGTCTGTCTTTTTCAGTACGGTTCGTATATGGGACTACACACAGGATGCATGCATCAATGTGCTGAGTGGTCATAAAGCTCCAGTCAGAGGCTTGATGTGGAACACAGAGGTTCCTTACCTCCTCATTTCAGGTAGTGTATGTCTGTCCAGTGTACTCCAAACAGGTCAACAAATGTTACAAAAATACCCACAAAAGTACCAAGGCCATGTGTGCTTTAGCAGTCTAATCATATAACCAGCATAATTCTGTGTCCATATATATTTATATATTTTAGCTTTTTAGCGACATGACAGCTGTCACCATTTTTGCAATGCACTATAAAGTTGCAGAGCTTCCCCCCACCCTTCTCTCCCATATTTTCTGTCTGTCAAGAGCTGTTTTAGGCCTAACAAAGGCTAAAAAGCACCAAAAACAGCTTCAAAAAAGTAAAATAGCTGTTTAGTAGCATCTAATGGCAGTTGTAGGTAACTACAACAACATCAGCATATCCACGTCTCCTCAGTGTTTGTGAGTAAACTATCCACTGGGATATCAAAAATTCCAGTTTACCGCCACTTACTCAAGCTCATAAAGTGCTTCTGAGAAGACCTGCAACTTTATACGATAACAATGTTTTCTAGATTTATTCAGTATTACCACACCACTCCACACCATGCTGAATACAAAATGACAAAGGCAAACTTTAAAGTACTTGTATTTTAAAGTGAAGGTGCTACACTGTCAGAGTGTGTTGTCTTTAAATTGCAAAATGTTGTATAAATTTGTAGGTTCTTGGGATTATACAATCAGAGTGTGGGACACAAGAGATGGCACATGTCTAGATACAGTCTACGACCACGGAGCTGATGTCTATGGTAAGACAAATCCACGGGAAGAAGACCCTACTTAGTAGGGAATTAAAATAAATAAATATGAAGAGTTGTAGACTCAACTTGCATGCACTACACAGAAAACACATTGTTTTTGTTGGTGGCATGGTGCAGTCAGTTATTTTTCTAAATTTTGTTGTTGAGATTTGTACCTGAGCCCTCTGTCACTGCTGTGCTACCCCATGATTTACTGAAGTGTGTCCGTGTGTGTAGGTTTAACGTGTCATCAGAGTCGTCCGTTCACCATGGCCAGCTGTAGCAGAGACAGTACAGTGAGGCTGTGGTCTCTCACACCCCTCATCTCACCACTGCTGCTCAACATCCTCACCAACCAGCCTTGGGAAAAGATCATAGGAAACACAGGTGAGAACAGACAGCTGATCTGTTGTTTGATGTTGTTGTGTTCTGAAACCTCTCTAAAGCGTGCTGGTTGTGTTTCTCTGCAGACACAGCGATGGTTCCCAGCTCGCCGCCCCTGCTCTGTGGCAAAGTGTCTCGAGACATCAAGCAGGAGTTGGACAAACTGAGCTTAGACATCAGGGCCAAGAAGCTACGCTGGTTTTCTGAGTGCTTCTCTGTAACTACACTCTCCTACTTTCCAATTTATTATTGGTGATGCTCAGCTGCTGAGTGATGATTTGGGACCTGAATCAGCATGAATACCTTTAGTCACGGTTTCTCACATGTCTGCATTTTCAGCATTTCATAATACACAACAAACAGCTTGGCACTGGTTTTGCCTCAGATTCGGTCCAGTATGTTTCTGCTGCAAAATGTATGTACACTTCACCTCTGGGGTTCACTACAAAGAACATTGTTTTCTGACAACAACTTTAAATCGCGAAAATATTCTAAACATAGTGCATACTTAAACTGATATGGATTTTTTAGGTGACTAAAATACGTTTTGCTGCAGATCCTGTCCACAGCAGGTTATTGCTTAGCGTCCTACATTCTTGCTGCCTCTCCAAATGGGAGGCTTCCTGACCGCCATCTACTGATAAGTGCCTCATACAACCCCACTTCAAAAAAAGCTGAACTATCCCTTTAAGGTTCTTTGTGTAACTGGAACACAGTATATTTTTTATAACATTTGGTTTATTAATGGATTAGTCTCTGCAGGACAGAGGGGGAACACCCAAGTCTACTCAATGTAGCTTCCGCAGCTTCTCTGGGGTTTTGTCTCCCTCTTCTGGCCTTTAAGTGAAACTTCAGGCTTTAAATCACTGCAGATAATAGCGTTGTAATTTCTGAACAATAACAGATATATTTGCAACAGCTTATAAAAACCTACAAACATTTGATTTAATAGTGATGCGCAGCTTCCTTAATGTTCTCATTCAAAGAGCTTTCATAGCTAAGAACAAAAAATCTTGTGCCCATGAACATTCGCAGGTTAACCGGCATTACTCCAGTCAGGTTAAAATATTTCCCAGAGCTGAGGGTTCTACCATAAGTGCAGCTTTGTTTATTTTGCATGAGGGCCATTTGAACTGTTTGACTTCAGAATATAATTGGAAGGTGAGCCAACAAAAGGCTCTTTGCTACACACCCTTTATTTGATGTTTACTTACAGGAAATGCAAACCAAACACAGAGATTAGAAGAGGAAAAAGCCTTGATACAGCTTCTCTTTACCAAGGGAACATGTGAAAATCATTGTGTATTCACAGTGTACATTCATTGGAGAGGAATGGTGTTACCTTCAAACTCAAGAAGATATTAGGAATTTTCAGTTTTACATCGAATAATAAATACTCAGTAGAAAGTGCACAAGTGTATTTCCAACCACTTTCCTATTCATTCTGTCTTCAAAGCGTTGTTCTGTCATTACAGCAATAAAAAATATAATTTGTAATATTGATATTATCACATCAGGATGATTAAATTGCCTTTAAAAAGCTACAACATGTTATAGAATCAGTCTAAGAGCTTCAAACTGAGTCTCACAAATCCTTAAAGGACGCTGAACAACAGAAATGTAATTTGGTACACTGCTACACACACATTTAAACTACTGCTAGGAAAAAAATCACTGCAACACTGGAAAATATGGAAACATGCCAACAACTGTCCTGAACATAGTTTTTCAATGTTTCTTGTTTGTGTTCTTTGTGAGTGTGCATGCTACATGTGTGTTTGTGTGTTTCTGAACACCTCTGTATGTACTTTATCATGTGGCAGCCTCCAGGAGGCAGCAGTAACCTGTGGGACTTGGTGTCGGTCATCAACGGCCAGGACGATTCACTGCTGCCTGCCAGCTACAGCAAGGGAGTGATGCACATGAAACACCTGCTCAAGTTTAAAACGGTACGCAGCCCTGATGCCGTGTTAAAGGGTAACTTCTGAATTTTCCAACCTGGACTCTATTTTCCAGTGTTTTTCTGTCTAAGTGCCGAAAGGGGTTAACAATTTTTTTAAACTACAGCGATGGAGTAAGTTAACCAGAAAGCCACTCCATTTTACTCTTATTTCATCATTGTAAAAAAGGAACGTGACAGATGCGACAGGAACAAAATAAAACTGCCTTGGCTCATTTTTCCAGTGTTCCAACAATCACCAACTTGGGTTTCATAGAAAAAAAAAACTTAATTCACTGTGTTAGATGTGAACCTATCTCTCTGATGTCTGATGTCCCTCTTGCTTTTGCTCCTCACTCAATATTTTCACATCTAATGTGGAGAATTCTGAGTATATATAGTCTAGTATCCTCTCTGATACAGACAGAGAGAGACAGGCACTGCTGCTGCAGATTTAGTGCAAGCTGGAGTGAACAAACTGCCTTTGCATCTCACAGTTTGCCTCTTTCCCCACTAACCCGTATCCACACACTATTCTATTCTATTTAAAGACTACATTAGTACTTATTTCTTTCCAAATATTTTAATTTTCTTCAGTTCTATGCAACCAAAGTCAATTCAAGTTGTTTCAGTGAAGAGTTTACTTGGTTTCAAAAATATCTTGTATTTTATTTCACGTAGATTTCTTCTTCTTTTTTTCTTTCAGTCTGAAGCCCAGGAACTCACTATAGTCAAGATGTCTAAATTTGGAGGAGGTATCGGTGCTCCAAGTAAAGAGGAGAGGTTGAAAGAAGCAGCCGACATTCATCTCAGACTGGGACAGATTCAGCGATACTGTGAATTAATGGTGGAACTGGGACAGGTATGGAGTGTGTGTGTGTGTGTGTGTGTGTGTGTGTGTGTGTACAGGTGTGAGAGTTTGTCTCGTGATTTCTCAATGAAAGCAGGTGACTCAAACACTAGTGAGACTCAGTTGTGTTGCCACTGATCCCGTCTATGACTTGGACCAATATTTAAAATGATCTTTAATCACAGACTCGCTCCGCCTAATCCATTTTTCTTCTGTCACATGCAAATGAAAGTTTATAAAACTAAAAACAAAGGCTCTAAACCAGTCACCACAACACTGATGTTTTTGCCTCCTGGAGACAGTGAAGCCAGATAAAATACTTAGCTTGTCATAGTGGAAACCCAGGAGCCTACAAGTGAAGACTGGAGGTGAAAGAAGATGAAAAGAGTTGGGCTGGTATTTAGGACATCTGACAGACTGGAGAGTTACAGCAGGGCCAGACAGGCAGCTGCATGCAACAGCTGCACAGACAGAAACCAGGTGTAGAGGAGTTTGACATCTGGGCATCATCAAACAACCTGTCAGTTCTGAACTTGAAGTTATTTGGTCACAGTATTGATTCTGTTTCTATTATAAAAAATGTGCAGAAGGTCTGACAGTTAAGTGAGAAAACTCTGATGCTCATCCATTATCCAGGTCTGATTAAAACTGATTTCTGTCCTGTGTTTATGACTTCAGAATGCCAGAAAGTTTTGCCAGGATCATTTTTCAAAGTTACACAGTTTTCAAAGTTTCTTCATCTGTGAAAACAATGGAATAGAGAGTTTTAGCAGGGGAAAACATGTTTTTTTTTTGTCAAGAAGTGTTATTGTAATTATTGTTTTGGCCACAAGAGGCTGAAGTGCACCACTATTGAAACTCATCTGAAAGAAAACATAAATGCTGTTGCATGAAGTGCACCACTACCTCAAGTAGCTGAAAGTATTACAACACTAAAATAATCATGACCAAAATAAAAAAATAAAAAAAACTCCCACCTTTTTTCACCTGTTCTTAAGTCTTAAAGGTATAATATGCAACATATTTTCCTTAAAACAATGCATAGACTCATACAAGCGTAATTCCTTTCAATTATCAATTATGACTGACTAGATGTGCTCGGGACGTTTTACCAACACAGTATTTCATGGTAAGGAATCTTTCTGGTATGTTTAAGAACAGTTCATAGATGCAACTGACTTTACCCATAAACATAGGCGAGAAAACAATTTAGATCAGACTGGATCACCAGACTTTTTTTTCCCTCACTTGTCTCTCAGGATTTCCATAGAAAACAACAGAAAAGAAAAGAGATAAAATGATTCTACTGAAGATGTGAAGCAATGGAGAGTGAGCATTAATATCTCTCTTTCAGTGGGAGAAAGCATTATCTGTGGCACCAGGAGTCTCCATGAAGTACTGGAAGAAACTGATGCAGAGGTACGCCATGTTTAAGAGTCTAATCAGTAGATGCTGTGTTTGTTGAACTGTTGAGTTGTCATAGCAGGAAAAACACACAGGTGTTTCTAAAAACATTATCAATGGCTGCAGCAAGCAGAGCCAGTTATACAGATTGCACACTACCGGGGCCCAGAAACTGGCACACCTAAATAGAATAAAGCCTTGATTCATGACACTATGTTACCTGGACTTTTCCTGCCATGACATGTTCACTGTCTGCCATGACAAAGGTCTATTGTGTCTACCCCCTGCATGCTTCATGTGGACTCTAGTAGAGGTCTGATCTGGGTGTTGATGTAAGGCTTGTTTTGGGTTTTTTCACCCAAATTGTTTTTGTTTTTTTTTGTTTTTTTTTTTTAGAAAGGTGTAATTCTGTCAGAATTAACTTACATTTATTTTTGTGTGCATCAAAATCACCAGGATACCGTGTACTCTAAAGACAAAAGAAATGTGTTTTGTAGTGTGCTAAGTTCAGAATATACTTTATACCAAGAGAGAAAAAAGGAGTGAACAAAAACAAACAGCTGCTAGAAAAGGCTCTAAATAATGTTAGTTCATAAATGATAATTAATCAAAAACAAACACTGAATGTTTGTGCTGCAAGTGGTGTGGAGCAGCACATACCAGGAGTCTACATGAGCGGCTCTTTGTTTCAGCAGTGTTTTATATGTACACAAAGCTCTTTGAATGTTTGCATTGTTACAGTAATACTGTCTGATAATTCATTCTGTCATATTAAACTTACTGTACAGCCTGTACTGATTAAGCCTGTCACCTTCAGGTAAATCTGTCAGAATTTCACAGTACATCAGAGTTTTTATATCTGATGTCTATGGTGACATTCTTGCTCTGGTGCACTGGTTGTGATGTTGTCACAATTCCAGTTTTTTTTAAAACAAACAATACTCAATGCCTCTTTTGATACCATGGCAAAAAGGAAAAAAAGTCCTAGACAGACAGAATAGGATCATTGTTTTCTTTTTTTTTATAATTAACAACCTGCACACAGATTGTCTGCAGAAAAAGACAGAAAACACTGTCTGGTTTTGCTGCAAACCAAATTTCAGGCAGGACAATAAAGACTGAACTGAACTTTGGCATTGAAGGAGCACTTACATATTTTTTTCAGTATTTTCAATACTGTAAAGTAAGCTTCACTCACATACAAGGCTCTTAATGATATAGCACCTTCACACATTTTTGACTTTTTATCTTCATATCAGCCAACAGCAGCACTGAGATCTTCTGATGCTGGTGTTTTAACTGTTCCTGAAGTAGCCCACAAAACAAGTGGGGAAATGGCTTTTAGCTACTTTGCTCCAAGACTCTGGAACTCTGCCCAGTTACTTTAGACATGTGAGCTCTGTTGGCACTTTTAAAACTCAACTGAAGACCGACTTGTTCAGGCAACCTTTGAGTTAATGTCGTACATTTCTACCTTGTCATTTTTATTAGCTGAATTTCTCTGCCTTTTAATTAGATCTTACACTTCTAAGAATTTTTTAAAAATATATTTCTTTATCTCATCTTTTTTTTCTCTTTCTTTTTAATGCCATACTACAGCTTTTAATTTTTCATTCAGATTTTATGTATTTTTATGAATTTATGATTTTTTAAAATCCATGTTGTTATTTTTAATGCCACACTGTAAAGCACTTTGAGTTGCATGTTATGTGTGAAAGGTGCTATATAAATAAAAGTTAATACTATTAATGTTGCTTGAAACACATGGCATCAAAAAAATATTGATACTTTGACAACCTGAACCGGTAGTGATTCAGTTTGTATCACGGCTATGATTGGTTTGCCAGAGCTGAAGATGGGAGCAGCCAAAGCCACAAAGTAATTTACAGCAACACAGAGTTCACCTGCAGACATACATCATAAGCATGTGCCAGCAGTGTTTTTGTAGTAACTCTAACTCCCTGAAGGGGGAGACAAAAGCTCTGCACTGCAGATTTGATTTTACTCATTGTTATTTATATATTTATGTGGTGCATGTTGTTTATGTTCAAGTATAATAGTGTAATAATTACTATGTAATTCTAATTATTTAATAATAATGAATATTTGTGTATTCAATTTAAATATGCTCATGTCACAGGAGAGCTGACCAGCTGATGGCTGAGGATAATGATGATGCTATCCCATACTGCATCGCCACAGGAGACATAAAAAAACTTGTAACTTTCTTCACTGGCAGAGGACAACTGCTGGAGGCCTTAATAGTCGCTCAGGTACAGAGAGGGAGGGGATGAAGACACCCATAGAGTCATGAGTTTTCTTTAGTGGTAGATGTTGAATGAAACACATGGGTGCATGAGAAGGAGGGACGGATAAATAACAGGAGACAAAGACACAGAAGTGAGGAAACACTTTAACAGTTGTTATGGATTTTATTCCAATACCCATATATCCGAAGGAAGAAGTATTCAGGAGTCCAATATGTCTTACATTGAAACTGGTTTAATAATACTTGTACAAGGAGAATGAAGGAATCACCAGTACACAGTTGGCATTGATGTTCCCTTCAATTCTGGCGTTTCTGTCCTCCGGGATAGTCTTTAAGCATTCACAGAAAATGTCATGATGAACCTATGCCCAAATAAGGTCAGACCCATCACATTGAGTTAGCTTATTGGTCTGAATATGCAAACACAGGAATTATGAATACACAAAGTCTGAGACTACTGTTCAGCACCTCTGGCTCTACAGCTCAGGGTCAGTGTTAACCAAAACAGATTACAGTTTACGTCTTCTCCGGTCAGAGAGACAAGACAAACACCTCTTCGACGTCAGCTACCATAGCAACACTATCAGGTTGTTCACTTGTTTATCCGAAAGGAGAAGACAGCTGCATCCACTGTCCTAGAGGAGAGACAGTATGTCTGCCAAAGGTTAAAACGGGTATCTTAATGGTATGGCTCAAAGGCCTTAGCATAACCACTAGAGAATGGAAAATTCCTTAACAACAGTCATTTTGATGGTTGTGATAATCAGGGTGCTGGAAATCCTTGAAAACATTAGAATTTTAATGTACTGTTTTCAAGGTTTGAGAAGTGCTTGAAACTGCTTGAAACTGCAATTGCATGACTTTAATAATAAATTTCTGCCTGCCTTAGTAGCTTACTGTTTACATAAAGAGATAAAATAAGTTGAACATTGGCTCATCCAGGTTATATAGGCTGTCAAGTCTACTTACAGAAAGGTGACACATTTTGAAATATAAAATTTTGTTGAGTTTTCCTTTGTCATTTGTCATCGATCTGTAGAAAACTATCATGAAACATAGTTTTAGTTGTTTATAGCACAATACCAGCTGATTTAATGTGATGAAAGAAGTGAAATAATCATATGAGTATATGTATAAAAGTATGTATTTTACCACAGCTGTAAGGTGCTGGAAAAGCTTGAAAATGCGCCTGGAAAATTATTGAAACGTGCTTGAATTTGACTTTTGAAAAGATGAAGAAACCCTGGATAATATTATTGGTCAGATCATAAACAGTTATGTTCTTTACTTTCAGGGAGCATGTGAAGGTAACATTCGTGCCCCTCAAAGCTCCCCAGTCAACCACACGATGAATGATGTAGATAACAGACAACAATACCAGAGGTACACACACACACACACACACACACACACACACACACACACATGCACACACGCACACACACGCACACAAGATGTACTATCAACAAATTATCCAATCAAAATCCAGAAACAAGTGTGTAGTTGGCCAAATCAAGGAGAACAGAGGCTGCAGTCACTTTGGATTCATGTCATTCCCAACATATTCCAATAGTGAACTGATTTCATTGTCACAACACAATGTTGCACAGTGAAATGTAAGTTAATTCTACACACACATAGAACATATACTGTATTTCCTTAAAGCGATACTCCATCGCAGAATAATAGTCCATTCAATATGTACTCACCCCTATGCCGATGTGAGGATGGGTGAAGATCTTCAGTTCACAAAACAATCCTGGAGTTTCAGCAGAAAACAGGGTTGCAGCTAATGGCAGTGAATGGAGACCAAATGTAAGTGTTAAAAAAAGAACACAAAACAAACACAAAACGTCTCCATCCTGCTCGTGTGGTGTAATCCAAGACATGAAAATTTAACCACAAAAGACGCCATTTACACCATGTTTTTAGCTGAAATGTCAACTGTAGCATGTAGCAGGTAGCATGTAAACATGGCATTGATCTCGCGATATTTTCACACGTGCATCCATTAAGAAATATACAAAGTCTCGCGATACCTAGACGCCGTGTTTACATGCTACCTGGGAGGCTACAGTTGACATTTCAGCTAAAAACATGGTGTAAATGGTGTCCAAGTTTGTCCACATTTGTTTTTCCCCGGCCTATAACTGTGGCCATGATCCTTGTAGAAAACAAAGTAAGCTTGGAATCCTTCCTTGGAAATTTTAGGTTCATTAACTGCTTTCTGAAATTAATCCCAGAATATTTGTGGACTTATGTCTTTTGATCACAGTTCCTGATTTTATTTGCTCTTTTTCTGTCCAGCCTCCTCCACAAGGTATGTAAGGAACTCGCTGAGTGGTACTTCCAGGACGGCTGCTCTGTCCTAGCAGCATGCTGCCACTTAGCTGTGGACGACATCAAGGTACACACCGCTGCACCGGTCTGTGCATGTCATCATCAGTTACATACTTTTGTTTGTATATGCATTGTGCCCTGCATTATGAATATCATGTGAAGTTTCAATATCATTACTGATCGTTGATGATAATAAAAGTTATGATAAAAAAGAAAATTGATTTTAAAAACATGGCTGAAATGTGTGTATATGTGTGTGTTATGTTTTTAGTTGGCCATGTCTAGTCTGATCCGAGGTAATGAGCTGGAGCTGGCTACATGTGTGGGTTTCGTCCTAGGAGAGGCAGCCAATCAGAGCACTGCATACTGCCTTGAACTTCTGGCAAGGAAGTACATGACCACACCTACATGGTACGTTTCCAGTTTGGGAATACTCTAACATTCCTTTGTGAACAGTGGTTCAACACTGGTCCAACTTTGGATTTGTAGTGCTACACTTTTATTACTAATTGTAAGTAATTTGATTATGATCTTTATGTTGTAAACCCCAACACAGATGTGCTCATATACAGCTAGCTGATAACTTTGTTGTTGATGTTAACAGAGACTGCCATTATCTGATTTGGTGTTAAGCCAACTGTGGAGCAGGCCACCAAGCGTTGCCAGCCAGGGGCGGCCCTGTAGCTTAGTTGGTAGAGCGTCCGCCCCATGTATGGAGGCTGTTAGTCCTCTGCAGCAGCTGCTGGTTTGATTCCCACCTGTGGCCCTTTGCTGCGTGTCATCCCCCCTCTTTTCACCCGATTTCCTGTCTGCTCTTCAGCTGTCCTATGTAATACAGGCAAAAAAGCCCAAAAACATAACTTAAAAAAAAATGTTGCCAGCCAGTTTGGATGTGCACCAAACTATTTCACTTGGGCTTTATAAATCAGCCAAAATTCATGTCTGCATTTATCAGTGTCAGTGACTGTAAATGAGCAAGGAGCAATCATAATTTAGAGATAAGTAAGTCATCATTTGGAGAACATTTCTCATTATACTGAGAAAGTCTCTCATTATTTTGAGAAATGTTCTCATTGATTCGAGATACTAAGTCATTGTTTCAATAAAGTTTCTCCTTTTAATGACACATAGGATGTTTTTTTCATCACTAGTGCGCATAGGGCTAGGACAACAGTGGCTGCTTCAAAGGTGTGGTCTGTGCAAAGCACTTCACCTTTACTTTGTTTACATTTAGGGAGCTCTCTGCTGATCTACTGCGAATGATTCCTGACAACCATATCTTATTGGCTAAGATGTGCGCATTTTACCCAGGAAGTGCTGCTGAAATCAACCAATTACATGAAAGGGTGAGAAGACAAACATTGAGTTAAATCTAAGACACATTTTGTATTAAAATGGAATGGAGCCACCATGTCTGATGTTGATGACTTTAACATTTATGATGATTGTAGTGACTGTGATTATGTGTTGTTTGTCATTCAAGTGTGGTCTGCCTTCATTAGAGGAGTGTAAGGACTTGGCAGAAGCAGCCATGTGTGAAGGAGATTTGTTTTCAGCAGTTAAATTCTACCTGCTGAGCTCTGAACCCGAGACCGCCCTTCAGATAGGGATCAATCACGTTAAAGGTATTGACAACCCAGTTTCATTGTGTATCTGTGTTAAGAGAGGAAACAAGCCCAATACTGGACCTGATAACATTCACTGGCAATACTGTTATCACGCTTTAGTCTTAAATGAAGCAATATGGTATTCTTTTATCAATATTATACTTTATAGAATTATTCTCCCACATGCCGGTGCAGTGTAATCAGTGAATGAACAGTGGGTATGACAATAACTTCTTAATATGTGCCTGTGCATTGAAACCTGCGTCAGACTTAAGAAAATGATCAAAACGCTTCATAAAAGTCTTAAATTTTGCTCCTTATCAGAACAGCTGACTGGATCTGATTGGACAGTGGACAGTGTTCATCCAGTCCTGGACCTGATGAGTTACATCAGAACTGACCGCCTTATCATGGCCAAGTTTACTGAGTAAGAACATTTATTACTTTAGTATTAATAGTTATTTTAATTATTTTTATTATACTGTTACCTCCAGTACTTTATCTTGATGATCATTCAGGTCTTTGTTGTATGTGTGTGTGTGTGTATGTGTGTGTGTGTGTGTGTGTGTGTGTGTGTGTGTGTGTGTGTGTGTGTGTAGAACCCGCAGTGAGCTGCTGATCCTGTGTGGTTATATTGGAGGTCTGCTGGCCATCAGAAGACAGTACTCCAGCATCGTACCTGCGCTCTATGAATACACCAGGTAGACAAACCACTGTGTATTATTAATTCTTTATTTAAAGGGCATTGTCATCTGTGTTCTTTTCCGTTTTTTTCAAAAGGAAACTCTCACTCAGCCGTTAGCAAAAATGATGTGACCTACCCAACCAACCAAGCGGGTTTATGTGTCATGATGAAGAAACTACAGAGGAGGATTAGGGCAGCATGAACATTTTATTTGAGTTCTGACTTTACTCTGAAAAATTAGAATTTTGTCTCTAGCACTGAATTGTGATTGGACTACACTGAGTTAGATCGTTAAATTGTTCCTCTCTATTTCTGTGTTAAGGATTTTTTTGG
This sequence comes from Lutjanus campechanus, assembly GCA_027495735.1. Classification (NCBI taxonomy): domain Eukaryota; kingdom Metazoa; phylum Chordata; class Actinopteri; order Lutjaniformes; family Lutjanidae; genus Lutjanus; species Lutjanus campechanus. Next base: position 38,545 of record JAJHUR010136981.1, read on the forward strand.
GCAGACCTGACACATGGCTCGGAGACGTGCCTGGTGTTTGACACTGAGACAGCGGAGCAAACACACACTCAGCTCAGAGCAGAGAAAACTGCTAACTTTTTTTTTTAGGATTTTGAGACCCAATACCATATACTTTGTCTGTACTTGTGTTGCATGTAGCACATGTTCGACTCTAATTTTGTTATGCAACTCTGCGTTGTGTAATGATAATAAATTACTTGGACTGATACCTTGAGAATTTTCTGACTTTAACCCTTCCTTCTCAAACAAGCTGCTCAATCTCAAAATCAGAAAGACATCAACAATCACAGTATGTTTTCATTTGAAAAAAACTATTTCCTCTTTAATTTGATACCAAGTATGTGCCATTTGTAGCTTTTCAGATGAAGTTAAAGTCAACATATTAAAAAAAAAAACACCAGACAAAACAAGTAATACTTAAACTGTTGTAAATAACTAGAATGAAATGAATCTCAGTCTTACTAAAAGAGGAGAAAGAAACATCAGGTCAATTTTATAATGAATATGTGATCCACAACATTTCTCTGTGTTTTCTCTGTGTCTGTACAGTGTTTTTGGCAACTTGAATGAGAAATAACGCTGAATTGTAGAAATGTCTGTGGAGGAGCTGTGACCTGGTCAGTCCTTGACTCTTCTTCACACTTCCCCCGGAAAACAGCGCCCATTTCCCATCTGACTTCCGAGGATGAAGTCAGACTTTAGTTTAAAGTCAGAATTCTGATAATGAAGTCAGAACTCAAGTAAAAATTTCACACATGGCCCTAATCCTAATTCATTATTAAAAAAAAAAAAACTACATCAGGTCATGTGGGAAAAAGTTTTAGAGAGGCATGGAAATTTAAAAAAACAAAAACAAAGACATATGTGCGTCTGTAACCGGTGGTGTCACATCTGTGGTGTTCTGGCGTTTATAATGAAGAGGCAGGAGGCAGGACTGGATTCTTGGTCTTTAGTTATGATCTGGTGAAAATATATTCAAAACAAGTTCATCAGCTGTCAGTGTGTGTGTGTCCGCTCAGCTTTCCTCTCTGTCCGTTGGAAAGAGCTTTGACGCGTGTGCACACGCACACACACAGCGCAGCTACGCTGAACACACACAAACCACAGGGACACAGGTAGGAGATGTAAACCCAATTACACACAATAAATAAACAAACAAACAATCAGGAATGATTTGGTAAAATCCATAAGATATATTTACATTAATCTGTTAAAATTTCATGAATCTTTGTATTAGGTGATGTAGACTGGGGACAGTTGCAACAAGGCTTATTCCTCAATTAAAATCATGCTAGAATGATACTCATACAAACAAACAAATAAATGGGAATGATTTGGTGGAATTCTTAAGATAACATCCACATCAATCTGTTACAAGTCAACCAAAATTTGACTACTGGAGCTACAGCATGATATGAAAACCTAAAATTTCCTTGGCCTTTAACCTTGCTTCTTTTCTGGGGTGTTTTTCATGCGTTAAAAAGGTTTGGTGTTGGTTAAATATATTTCAAACCTCCACATAATGTTTTTCTACCTGACTGGTTTGTGATCTTCTCAGCATCTTAATGTTTTAGCAAGGTTGGTGGTAGTTTGTAGAGTTATTTATTATATTCTAAGGGCAAAGAATTGATCAGATGACTGTGATTATATATGTAAAATAGATCATGATATAGATCATTAGGAACATTAAGAAATCTTAGATGTTCTTAATGTAATGGAACTAGCTGTGCAGATGTTGCTTTAATGTAAATGTTTCTCATCTCACTGCTTCAAAAACACTCTTAGATTTAAACCTTTATTTTAACCTTTCATTACAATTCTACAATATTTACTTTTCCGTTTGATATAATGCTGACAGTAAGTTCTGGGCTAAGCAGATGTTAACCCAGGATCTTTATTTATATTATACTTTGAGATCAAGAATGAGTTTTGTTGAATAGAGAATAAGTTGATGAGCAAGAACATGTTGAGCAAATATTTGAAGCAGAGTACAGGAGGAGTGTTGTTAAAAATAACTGGGGGATACAGCAATAATGGGCTCTGTATTTTCCTATGATAATTTGATGCCTCATTCATAATTTCTTTACTCGGATAACTGCCATATTCAAGTTGAAACTGGATTAACGATTTGTAAATCAGCCCAACTGCCACGTTTCTCTCTCTGTTTCAGTCAGCTGTTAAAGCGGAGGGAGGTGTGTGTTCCTCTGAAGATCGAGCAGCTGTCTGTGGAGCTGGATGCCTGGAGGGCCTGCACACAAAGTAACAGCAAGTAGGTTACACAGACACACACACACACACACACACACACACACACACACACACACACACACACACACACACAAAGATAATGTTATTGCAATTGGATGCTATTAATAACACCATGGAGTACAGTATTGTAAAAAAACAATATGGCCAAGTGTAATTAGAGGTTTAAAGAGGAAGATGGTGACGTGGCTGAGCTTCCTTCCCATCTATCTACTGATTCAATGATGCTAAAGAGGCAGATGGTGAAGAGGGGAACAGTCACGACTCTGCATTATAATCATGCCTGGTATCAGCTGCCCAGCAGAGCTAAAAGCTAAGTCCACGATGATGAGGCCAGTTACCAAGGCAACACAGGAGAGGAGAGAGTTAAGCTGACTTGAGATATGTGAAGAGCAGCTGAATCACCTCTAGGGGGAAGGATGTGTCAACCTGAGTGATGACAAAGACGGCCATGCTGCTGCCTGACTGACAGATCTGGTGACTGAAGATAACCATCTTTCGGAGGTATCAACGACTCGTTGATGAAGAGACTGGATCGAGCCACCAACGAGCTCAAAGTGCTGTAGAGCTTTGTTAAAATCAATAAAGATGGAGAAGATTGACAGATAAGACTTTATTGGGTTTGTGTGAAAGATGGGGGGGTGATGGAAGCAACACTGTGACCAATTATGGACACCACTGCTACAAAAATGGCCACTTTGAAATCAGCAAAGAGGAGGAATGTTAATCTCTACAGCTCTTCCCAAAAAAGTATAAACATAGAAGAGGGATGCTGACTACAGGAGGGGAAAAGGCTTGCCCAGAGTTAACTAAGCAGAACCACCACATTGGGGCCAAAACTGGGGAGAAAGCAGAACCTGGCACCTTGCAGTCAGGAGTCAGGACCTTACTGCAGTAGCACCTTCCTGTGTGCACTCAGGGCCTGTTCGGTTGTTCCATGTCCGACTTTTACTTTGAACTACACATATACTATTGTAATTTAAGTGGGTTCAAATGGGTTTTTGGAAATAAATTTCACCTTAATAATGGTTGTTGAATGTGCCCGTGTACAGAATCACAGTTATATCTCTTGTCTGTCTGCTTTCAACAGTCCTCCATCAGAGTGTCAAAAAGAGGAGTTCAGCTGCCTCGAGAGGAGAATCCAGCCAACAGACTCTGGTAAAAATAACAGCTCTTAACCACTGACTGTAAATAAAGATGAAGTGTGTGCAGTTCCTTCCACTGTAAAAAAAAAAAAAAAAAAAAAAGCCAAAATATCCTGGATATTTGTGCTGCCATCTGGGCAGAAGTGATCAGGATCAGAGCCACGGTACTGAGGTCCTGCTCATACACCCAGCTGATTTAATCATGTGCAAATTAACACTTGAACATATACCAGATTGATAACAGCTAACTAAAATGACAGAAACCTTCTTTGGAGCCTTTACTGACTTAAATATGTCACTGAGAGGGAGAAATGACTGAATGAATGAAGGAGCAGAGGAGGCAGAATGAAGTATTATCCTGCTAGGCTCCATAAATAATAATTGACTATCAATTAGAGTGGTGAATGTTTGACAGTTGTTTTGTGAAACCTTTTTATAGTGGGTACAAATTATTTGTAAACATTAAACAGTAAACTGTTTCCTCTCTCTCTCTCTCTCTCTCTCTCTCTCTCTCTCTCTCTCTCTCTCTCTCTCTCAGCTGCGTTAGTCTTGTGTGGTGCTGATTATGTGACAGGCTCCAATCTGCCAAGCCACTCAGATGTTCAACTGTCCTGTTTCACTGGACACAGAATACAGGTGTGTGTTTCCACATTTCATTAGTTTGTGTATGTGTATCTACACAGATATGTCTTGACAACTTGTGACTTAACTTGTGTTTTTCTTCTTTTCAACACGCAGGGTCCAGTGTTTTTGCTGGAGGACAGCAAATCAGCAATCTCCCTTAACGATGCCCTGATGTGGGCAAAAGTCAACCCCTTCTCCCCTCTGGGAACAGGACTCCGCATTAACCCTTTCTAACGCACACGCAAAGAGGACATTCCAAGGGAAGGGTTAACATATCAGCAGGAAGGAAGAAACAAAAGCCAGAGCGTAAAGTGTAGTAATGGAAAAAATAAATGAAACAACATTTTTGTGCTTCAGCTAACCGGCCAACTGCATTTTATAATTTACTGAGCCAACAAATGTGGTAACATCAACAAATAACACATCTGTGATTCTGTGAGGATGATTCAGTTTCAAACAAGCTCATGGTTTTGGTAGATTCTGATATTGGTTAGCTTATCTGTGACGTGATGAGAACTTAGCCAACAAATTCATCATGCTTTATTTGTGAAGAGGGATTCTTATTGAATGAGGTGTGTGATTTATTTGGTAGGATTCCCTCTTTTCTCCAGCTAACAATTTCTCAAAGTCTGAGCATGTATATACAGGGTATAAATCTGAATCACTTTGTTTTATTGTTGTAAAAAAGAAAATACTGGAATAAAGCAACCACTGCAGATTTATGTGCTCCTCCCATATTGATGAATCCAGCAAAGTTAAGAACATGGCGTCAATGATAGTGAAAAGCGAGGACAGCAGTGAAAGACAACAAGCAGAATGTGTAAAAAAAAAAAAAGATAGAGAGACAATGCTGAGTCTACAGATGGCCTGGGGAGACAGTGTCTGTCACACATCTGTTTTCTGGGGACAAATGTAGCAGCAGCATCTCCTGCCTGAAGGCGACTCAATAGCACATAATAAAGAATAAGAAAAAGCATTCATTCATGCACATAATATCGAAGAAAAAACAGCATCTTGTGAATGTCTCAGTGCAAGAACCATTCATTAATCAGCACAGGGATGATGTGTTTAGAACACCTCGTGGAAAACACAGCTGGAGCTAATATGTTTAATTACTGTTTGTATGAACAGGTGCTGACAGTCCTCATTGCTTCATAAATGGCAAACCAAATCAAGCAAACCCCTTAATTAACTTTATTACCTTCAGCTGTGAAATGTGACAGAGTGCATTAAAGGAGAAGTTCAGCATTTTAAGAACTATGCCTGCTCACTCTGAGAAGATTGAAACCACTGTCTGCAAACTAAATATGAGACTAGAGCCAGCAGAGGAGCTTAGCTTAATTCAAAGATAATCAGCCATACACTTTGCAAAACATGGACCTAGGCTCTGTGACGTCAGGTTTCTGAAAAGCCATTGTGAGGCACAGGGTGGTGGCTCCAGCCATCGCCAGCTAATCCAAAAATGGGCAAAGAGGTGGAGTGTGTGAATGAAGCATCTAGCACGTTTAAGTAGTTTTGTTGCCAAAATCTAACCAAATTGCAATTAAAAAAAAGAAAAAAGTAACAATAATAAGCCAACTAGGTGAAAAATAAGCTTCAGGTGGGTGTCAAACCTCAGTTTCCTTGTTAGAAGTCACAGGCCTAACCTATTCATCCAACATAAGCTGCTCATGGTGAGGACTTTGTGGTCTTTATGAAGGTCAACTTTATTTTCACATATACAATTATACATAGTAAACGCACAGTGGGAATTAGTATCTGCGTTTAACTCATCCTACATACTGTATTGTTACTGTACTGTTAATTAGTGCCTTGGTCAGAGGTACTGACTGAAGAGTTGACCTACCATACAAGTTTTTGATGGTGAGGGGAAACCAGAGCATCCAAAAGAAACATGCAAACTCAACACAGAAAGGCCCTACCAGAATCAGGTTTCAAAATCACAGCCTTCTCTCTTGTGAGGCGACAGTACTTACCACTGTGTCTATGTCACCTGACTTTCATAAAGCCGATGGCATAAGGCTACCTAAAAACTTGGTATTTCACACAAGGTTTGGGCCTTAAATTCTGTGTCACACAGTGTGTTGTGTTCCTGATGCGCATTCTCATTGGCTCTGATAAACTAGCAAAACCATAACCTAAAAAGTTTTTTATCAACTTAATCTTTTCCTTAACACCAGGATTAATCATACAAGAGACATCTCACCTATAATGTAACTTCAAAAAGAGATGATTTTCTAAAATATTTTTGTCATCACGAGTTACACAGATACACTGCATTTTTACTCCCTGTACTGCTGATATGGATTTTCAGATGACTTTTACCTGACTATTCTCTGATTGAACATCATAACGTTATACTGGAAATATAAAATTAATCTAAAATAGTGCTAAAATACACTGACATTTAGATACACTTAATCATGGCTAACAACAAAAATCTACTCACACAGGGGGTCTGTATTCTGATATCAGTGTAGTATCCTCCAGCCCAAACCAACTTACAAGGCAAACTATCAGTTTCCATGTACATATTTGTGTGACCAACTAAACAAATGATTGGAAAACATTATTTTTGTATACTTTTATACTTGACATGGATCAAATTAACTCATCTCATATTATATATGAGTATACTTTAGTCTAGTGTTTTAAAAAAGCACTAGACGTAAACTTTAGAAATAAAACTGGCCCATACTGTGCCACTAAGAGCAATTTCTCATTTACATGAAACCAAAATAATTCAGATTTTTGTTCTTAATTTTTTACAAAGGTGTATGCAGGTTATCATATAAAGAAGCCTAAAAAAAACACAACTGATATGGGGCACATGTTATAGTATTCAAACATTACCATGACTGTACTGTGCAAATTAGAAGTAGTACCATACATTATTTGTACCAACCTCAGACTAACTCACCCTCAGTTGTGGAAAAAAAAAAACTAAATGTGTTCCTATACGGTCTATAATGTGTACAGAAAAAGTGTGCACTGCCACACCTGATTTTTCAGCCCCAGAGGTTTCTGCTTTCTATAAACAGGGGAAACAGCTGGCCTGGCTCTACCGTTCAAAGTTCAAAACTACTGTAAATCTGCCAACGTTTCTAAAGTTCACTGCTAAACACATTGTATCTTGTTTGTTTAATCAGTATACAAAAAGAAATGTAAAAATGACAATGTGTGGTTTACAGGGAGTCATGAGCTGAAACTATGTATTTGTGAACAGCAGCTGTGAGGAGTGATTTCCAGGGGTCTTTCCAGCTGCCTCTAGTTTTTGTTTGCAAGGCCACGGTAATCACCTAATTGTCAGAAGAAGTCAGAAGAATGCTGTCGTCTGTTGCCCTGCTAGCTGCCATGTATGGTTGTAAAGGTCATTAGAGATCAGCAAGCAAAGTGCTGGATGGATGAATCATGGATGAGAAAACTTTTAATTGTGTGGGGGACACGAATGGTAAAAGTTTGCCATAAGAGTGACACCAAAGCAAAAGCCATGCTCATATCTAAATGAAAAGATTTTATCTTTTGTACAGCAAGTCAGTGAGCTTCTACTCATCTTGTCAGGTTCACTGCCTGACTTGGTTCAACTTTGATCAGTCGAAGTTGTGGTTTGCCTCCTGTGCTGCTGCAACTCATGTGCATGTTGCCCAAAGGTCACATGAAGGTAATTATTGAGTGCATCATCATCAAGTTAGCGTGTATAGTACAGTGAGGCTGATGATAATTCATGTATTTGTTGGTTTAGTATCATTGAGTGTTGAATAAATAAAGATTTCAATCTGTTAGTGGACAAAAATCAGAGGATTACAATTCATCCATGAAAAGAGTGACACCATCAAAAAGCCAAACCACTAGTGTTGCTAGACTGCTGCCAGACTAGAGTCACATGACTCAAGTCACAAATGTGATTACTTTAAATTCAACTTGACAAAATCAAAATGCAACTTACAACTTGACTTGGGTTTCAACACCAATGACTTGTGACTCCAGTAATTGATGCCTTCCCCAAAACCCAAAGATTAAAAAGTAGGTTATTTAAAATGTGTGAATCCACAAATGTATTAAATCTGTTTGAACCAATCTGACAGCATTCAATCAAGTTGCAGCAGAGAATCACGCAGAACTAACCTCATGTTACTGAGCTCCAGCTGAAAAACATTACACCAAAGATAATTTCATTCATATACAAAAACCCAACTTCCCAACTTCCAACTTCGTTTGTCATTT
>JAJHUR010136982.1:0-47699 GCA_027495735.1 Lutjanus campechanus
CCACCTGCGGTTGCTTATGCGTGGCAATCCTCAGGAAAACGCAACAGTAGCCTGGTTTAGAACATAAACACAATGCACATATTTACATCTGTCTTGTTTCATCGTCCAGTTGTTTCAGCCATAAGGAGCGTACATCCCAATTTTGCTACGGGCGATCATGAGGTCAAGAACTGGGTTTTAAATTTACAACTACTGACCTGTCTGCATCAATGTATGATCTTTCAAGAGAGAATCGCAGTGCATCTAAGAATCGTTTCTTTTCCAACAACACTACTCTGTACAAATACAGTTCAGAGTACAGTAAAAGCTGCCATGCAATTACCTTTATGCCTTCAGAAGTATTTGGATTGAAATTTTAATTAAAAATTAAAACCCTGATATACCATGATATACCATCCATGCCTCGTATCACACTGTGAAAAAAATATTATACTGTGGTACTAATACGCACTTATTACAGTCGTTACAACTACTAGCCAATCACAGGGCATTCTTCCGGTACAGACCTGTGCACAAATTATACACACATTTGATTCAAGTAACATGTTTATATCACACTTATTCAGGCTCTATACATGCACAGAGCAGAGAGTTTCTGTGGTGCGACACACAGGTAGCCTCATTCTCTTCATCCATTGATCGCTCCCACAGCATGAAGGACATTCTGGCACTGACTTCCCCGGCTGCATCTCCACCTCAGAACAGTTTCTGCGTCCGTCCAAGATGTAGGTTATACTGCTCTCTTATGTTATACACATGACTCACCAAATGTAACACATGCCAGCAGACATGGTCAACAGAGCGCCCCAGAAGAGAGCATCATGGTCCCAGGTTCAACTGACTCTACAGCCCCCAAGTGTCCTTGAGCAACACACTAATGCCTCTAACTGCTCAGTCAGACAGCTCAGGAGGCCTATAATTGAAACCTTGCCTCATTTGTAGAACTAAATAAGTGTATCACACTGACACTGACAGGGTTAAGGGTTCAGTTCCCCCCTCTTGGTGAGGCACCTTTACTAACAGACCAGTGCAACACTGCCATGACAGCCTTTCTAATCACTTATTGCTTCTCTCAGTTAGGAATTAATGAATACGTGACACATTTTGCAGCCAGCACTTGTACACATTAACAAAATGATACAAAGACACCCTGTAGAAATCATAAAAATGTCCTCCACTCACCCTGTAATGTTTGGAAGAAGAATGAGCTCCTTGCAGCTGTGAAACAAACGCCTCCTCTCAGCTTATTGTCACAGTGGCGGTGTTTTGGTGCTGAACGGTGTCTCCCTCATGTAAAATAACCTTCGCGTTAACTCACCTCTCTCTCTGGAAGAAGATGAATGAACCGCTGCGTCTCCCCTGCCAACACATTAGCATACAGACCGCCTCCCCCACGCCGCCATTGGCTCCGCTGCCGTCCAAAGGTAGATCCTGGTCGTCTGATTGGACGGACCGGCCTGTCGATAACATAGCCCGAGCGCGCGACTGTGCCCTCGCGTCCTCTCTGTAGAGCCGCGCGCAAGGGAGAAACGGAGGGAGAGAAAGAGAGAGGAAGAGGGTGGCAATATTGTAATAAGCTATAGAGGAAAACCAAAGGACAGCATTGAAAACAGGAACATTCACCTGGTAATTGTTCAATATAAGAGTAAGGACAGTAGTAACACTTTTTGTTTAGGCATCACTAACTCAGTAGTCGTTCTCTCACACTTTGATATTGTACCTCTAAAAGTCAAATGCCTAATTTCACAACAACTTTTCAATAAAAAAAAATTGAGATTCTTATTGAGGAACTTTAATCAAGCCTGAAAAGTTGAGCCCAACAAGGCCAAAGCCCAACAAAATTTTGTCCAAAACCAACCCGAATCCATCCCTCATTGGCTTATTTCATCCTGAACCAAGATTTGTTTTTCACAAGCTTCTCTTTATGTACCAAACAGTAGGTGATGGCAGCGACAGGGACAATACATGAGATACAATGAGATACAAGATTTGGAATTTTGAATTGGCAACAACAAAATTCGGGAGAAAAAGGAAAAAAATATATACAACTACTACTACTGCTACTACTACTACTACTACTACTAATAATAATAATGATAATGATAATACAGCCTAAAACCTGACATGAGCCCATAAAATATGTGAGAAATAAGTCCTGACCCGACCCAAACAGATCCCACTGGGTTCAGGCACAGCATGTTGCAATGTTTTATGCTTTTTTTTAGAATAAAATTAAGCAAGTGAAAGTTATATTTGTGTGTTTGTGTGTGTGTGTGTGTGTGTGTGTGTGATTCATTACAAATCAAAGCCATCTTGTTCCAGGGAGAATAAAACCACACTCTGTTCTGAGTGTTCAAACACCTGAGGCCTGTGACAAAACATCAGGCTACAATTCATTTTCAGTGGAAGCTGGCAGCATGAAGCCAGAAACTGACGCCTGACACTTGTTGCTGCATGTTGGGTGTGAGGTACTGTAAATCAAAGTTGAACTGGCCTCAGCGCGCCAATGACACAGTGACGCATCACTGTTTTTGTTTTTGTCTTCCATGTCCTGTTTTCCCACAATTCCCGGGCAATGTAAACAATGGACAAAAAACATATTCTTGCCATTGGCCAGTTCCCAGTTTCATTAAACCCTATCCCTTTTTCTTAGAATGACATCAACAACAAAAAATGTATCTTAGCAACTCTACACACAAGCGCTCTTTGACGTCAACCGGTGCAAAGCAACACTTCACTGGCAATTTTGCAAAAGTGAAGCTGGCCACATTCGGCTGTTTTGTAGTCACCGGTAATATAAACATACAGAGAAAGCAAAATCTTTTTGGAGCACAAGCTGATATGATATTTAGAAATGTCAAAACAATTACAAACCTTGTGTTGTTCTTAGTACCTGTGACAAAACAAACAAAAAAAAAGTCAATTAAACATTGAGTCAGCTACAAGGATAGGTCAAATTTGCGAAAAAGTTATGGTGATTTAACAAAACTGCAAGTTTATTTTAGTGAAGCTGTATTATTTTTGTAGTTATGCTCTTTAAGTTTATCTATATTCTGTTATTTTAGTGCAGCTATATTATTTTAGTGTAGCCATGTTATTGACAACTGTCATTTTTTTAAATCTATCATTGTACACATTATCACTAATGGAGTTATAAATACTCTCGACCACCAGAGGGCAGCAACTACTGGCATCTACCTGTAAGCTACAGTTTTATAACCTATGGTTTAGAAGCAGTACCTCTAGCAGGTGTGGAGGCAGTGTAGCCAATAGCTCAAGCAAAACACAACAACAAGGACACAACAAAGAAGTTTTAAAAATCATGAAATAATTACTTAGTGAAAATAATCCTCTGTCCACATGTTGCGATGTATGTAATCACCACACAGACCACCGCCATCAACAACGCTGCCATTGCTTTTGCCTTTGCTTTCTGCCTCTGCTTTTTTAAGAGGTACATTATTACAACTTCCTCCAGGGTCGCCGTGTTTGTTGTTGTCAGAAACTTACGATTCATTCTCTTCTTCTTTGGGGTAACTTTTGACCTTGAGTGACGCCCTCTAGTGGATGTGTTGCTTAACATCCATGCCAACGTAAAGGACGCATGGAGGTGATGACAACATTATTTGAAATGAATGCACCTATTTTCGTAAGTAAAGAACAATTACTCTCACTTCTGCTATCTCCAAGAACAAGATATAGGATGATTCTGGAAATTCCTGGATTACACTAATGCATGACATTTAAAATTCTTGCTTTTTTAGATAATCTGCACATTGCACCTATGGTTGAAGTTAGGTAAATATTGTAGTTCTGGCAAATAAACTGTAGTTAAAGTATGTGTCAAACTGACAGACTATCTTTATGCTGTCTTGCAGAGTAAACATGGAAGTCAGACATACCTATTATGGCTCACATTTCCATATTTCATCTATTAACTGAAGGAGAAAAGCTCCAGGTGTTATGGGGAGACAAAGCACACGGCTTCTACTTTGTCTCTTAATGATACCGGCGTCATTTTAACGGAGATAAATTGTGACTGCAGAGAATTATTCTGTATCTTTTGTCTTATCATATGACAGCAGATCCTCCAATAATGTCCCACATGGTTATATAATGATTTCAACTGTAGTGCATTATTGATTCCTTTAGTGCTGACATGGTTTTACAGTCTATTGTTGTCATTTGCAAAATCAATTGACTATAGCATCCATTAATATTTTATCTGAGATTATATAAGATGTTTATTATGACAATAAAGCAGTTTTGATTTGCTGAATTTAACAGAAGCATGTGCAGTATATTGATGATTTTACTACCTATTGTATTGTTATGGTATTTCCTCTCTGTTTATATGCTGTTGATCTACCATGTATGCTCATACACTGAGATAACACAGGCAGTTTTATTATTGATCTTACTTAACCATCTGTTCAAACACAGAGTAAAACACACATGTTCAAAAGACAGAAAACAGAGACTGGGTTATAACAGAAAGGAGGAAAAATGTGCTACAGTCTGATTAGCCAAGGTCGGCCGGGGCCTCTCGTAGGGAGTGACATAATCTCCAGCACAAGGTAAATGTCCATCACCCTGCAGGACCACTGCAACACCACAATTATGGGCTGCTATGGTGTGTGTGTGTGTGTGTGTGTGTGTGTGTGTGTGTCCTTCAGTCCAAGGTAAGCATCATTCACTCTGAAAGAGACTGATAACCACATAAAATAACCAGTTTCAGCCTGAATGTATAGATCCACACAGCAATGTGGGAGGAAAATGGCTGAAAACATAGAGGATACTTATTCATTCATTTTAAAGGTACATTATGTAACATTTCTGCATTAAAATGTTTAAAAATCCCAGATCTATTTTGTTGAGTTGTGTACTGACATCATTCCACATGTTCCCAACAATGGTTTGTCACAGCACACCATCTCCCTATTGGCTGTCCTACGAGAAGTCCCGGGTTTAAATCCTGGACACGCCCCCATTAAAATGTTACAGCAACACAACCCTGGGAAACCTGGCATACGCTTGTGTAGGGGCTTGCAGGGCTTGGTTGCATGTGCAGATATAAAACAACTAGAAAGAATGAGCTTTTGGCTGCCACACTAAAGATGAAGTTTGTGGGCTCACTTGTCTCCTCTTTCCTCTGGCTCCAAAACTAACACTCATCACTTGGCCAGCTCACTCTCTTCAGTCCGTCACCGCTTTTCCTCTGTACTCCATTGACAGTTTATTTTGTAGAGACTGTATGAAGCAACAATAAACATGTGTTCTTAGTTTGTCACACCACAGAAACATCTGTTATTAACTACCCAGCCAAACTTAAATGATATAAAAATAGGCAGTTTTCTCTGTTCTGAAACACTGGCGGTGTGTCTGCTCCGCTGTCTCAGTATCAAACATCACTACGACCTGAAAACAAGCTGAAACATGGGCGCTCCGTCTAGCACCTTTATTGGACATGTCCAGACATGTGTGGGCCATGGGTTGTTGGAACTGAAGTGAGCTGAAGTGCACTGCTGAGCAGATTTGGACCGAGAGAGTCGCTGAAGGTATACTTGTAATTAACCGGGGACCATGGCAAACATGGCATGTGGTCCAAGCCATGTTTCAAGTCAGCCCAAAAAATCCTGAACACAGAAATTGCAAACAGTTTAACGGTCTAACTCCACAATTCAGTTCTCCTGTACATAGTTCTCAGTGTTTCAACATGTTTTGAACAACTATGTTCTAACACATATAGATAAAGGCTGTGTTACAGTAAAGTCATGTAATTTGTTTTTACTGCAAAATTCTGTGCAAAATCATGTTTGTACACTTACAGACTCGCTCTCCACTTCCCTACCTATTTTTTAAAACATTTCTTTAGATATTGTGATCATATCATTATCAGGATTTTAAGTGGGATTTTTAAAGGGGACTTTTAAGTGAAAATCTGACATCATGACAGCCCTAATTGATACCACTATCATGTCTGATAAATATGAGGCCAACGGGCGTTAGCTTGGCTTAGCTCAAAGACTGGAAACAGTGGGAAACAGCGAGCCTGCCTTTATCTGAAGGTAACAAAATCCACCAACCAGCACCTCCAAAGTTCACAAATTAACACATTTTACATTGTGTGTTAATGCATACAAAAAACAAAATGTAAAAATGAAATGGTTGGGTATCCTGTATCCTGTCTTTGTGCTATGCTAAGCTAATCAGCTACTGGCTGTAGCTTTATATTTCATCAACTCTCATTTTTAGCATCAAAGCATGTAAGTGTATTTACCCAAATGTCAAACTATTCCTTTAAGTATTATAGCACAATCTTCTCCTCCTCTCTCAATTTATCTTCTGCCTTTTCTTCCCCTCTAATTCAAATATGTATTATTGAAACCATATTAATTGATATAAAATGAAGCTCTCGCCCTCTAATTGAAATATGCTTTATTGAAAATGACATGAATATAGCATGAACCTCTCTCCCTTTTACTTCTATGAATATTCATGGATGTATGTGTGTGTGTGTGTGTGTGTGTGCGTGTGTTCAATGGCAACACAGGGTTGCCACGGGAGACAACCCATCGAGCCTGTCCTCATCCTCTCATCCTTCTCTTCTCTCTTTCATCTCTCCTGTCCTCTGTCCTGCCATTAATCTCCACACTTTGGCACTGTTCGCTGTTTTACTTTCCTCGACTCGTCTTTTAACTACTTATTCTATTGACATTGCTTTTTCTTTTTTTCTTTTTTTTTTGCAGATTATATGCTGCTTCATATTCTATTTAAAATTACTCCCCAATAAAGTCATCTTCCTCTGAAAACAAGTGGAATTATCAATTCACAGGATGATTTTTGACAAAAGAAAAAAGATTTTAAATGGATTTTTGTTTTTACAGTGTGCTGTTATTCTAATAAGGGCAGGCCTGGAGGATGTGTGGCTCACAGCTTGATTTCAGGCCTATTCCCTCAGCGAGAGGTGATACAATCTTATTCATGCTAATTGATGGGCACGTTGGCAGCCCGATAATGAAATTCAAACCTCCATTCATGCCTCGGTGTGCGTCTGAGGTTTGCGTGTGTGTGGTGCATAATTCTGCGCAATGACGGCCTGTAAACTGTCTAATTGACCTTTCCAAACGCCACAAAGGACGGCTCCTCTGCCCGCCTCCTTCCAGCTGGCTATTCCCTCCCTTCTCCTCTTTCTCCCATCCTCCTTTTCCATTCTCCCTCGACGCTTCCGCTCCTCCTGTCCTCTAGTTTCTCCTCCCCATTTTCACCCTTCTTTTCATTCATTCATCCCCTTGTCGATACATACAATATCTCTGTGATTGCTGATCTGATCTTAAGTTTAAAAATGTCGCTGCTGTAACTGCTGCGTGGTCTTCTTACACACACCCCTTTCTTTGCTTCTGAGCGCTTCTGAAATTTTCAAATTCTCACAGATCTTTTAAAATGATACATTTTGCCTGATTGAATGCTTTACATATTTAAATTAGAGGAGTGTCCTCAATAGAGTGCAGATCTACACCAGGCAACCCACAAACAATATTTGTATGTAACATTCTTATTAATAACTGTGATGAGCAGGACTTAGGAAGTGTCGGTTTATGCTTTTTCTTGTTTCATCTGTTTGTCTGATTTTGTTTAGTTTTCTCTGCATTTTTTTTATGCTGCCATCTTGGCCAGGTTTCTTTTGCAAAAGAGGTTTCTGATCTCAGAGGGACTTATCTGGTCAAGTAAGGCTTAAATAAATACAAAAATACAGAGTTCACGATTATTTTGTTCCTTAAAGTCCTCCCATTTCATAATCTTTACTTATCTTCACTCATCTTCCTCCCTACCCGTCTTTCTCTTCCTCTTTTTACTTCTTATCTCACTGGCTGAGAAAGAAGAGCGTGTGTGAGAGGGAGAGATGATGAGTGAGTGTCTAGGAGACAGGAATGTGTCCTAGCAGCTGATTATCAGCACTGATAATTAAACACACCTTGCGCTGTGTGTGTGTGTGTGTGTGTATGTGCATACTACAGGGTTGCTACGGAGCTCAGTACTTTCAAATAGTACTCACCAAATTACATTGGTACAGCGGAGTAGGGGAGTGTGGGGTAAGATGAGCCACTCAGTATTTGTGATGCTATATGCAAAGCTGGCAAAGTGCAACACGTCTAACCAAACACAAAATATACTGAAAAGCTAAAAGTGTGTTTTGTGTTTAATAACCTAAAAGCAAAGTCGCCCAAAGGAGCTTCAGCCAGTGTTAGCACGCCTGCTGATGCTGAACCTTTACCCTCCACGGACGACAAAGCTTTAAGTGAGGCAACTTCATTAAAGGATAACTTCGGTATTTTTCAACCTGGGCCCTATTTCCCCATGTGTATGTGTGTGTATGATTGATAGCTGCAACTCGTTTTAAAATTGGTGCGGTATTGAGGGAGGCGGATGCAGCCGGCAGCTGCGAAACGAGCTTTTTTTCACTACAGTCCAGCTCACATCACCAGTGTAATCTCTGTCAACAGTATGCAAAGCGTCTCTCTTACCGTTCACTCTGTGACAACATCTCACAGGATCTTTGCTTGTTGAAGAATGTCTTCGTTGCAGCGAGTAGGACAGCTGTTTTCTTGAGGTGTGTTTGGTGAAGTGTTTCAGGATTGGATGTCTTCTCTTCTGGGGCTGGCAGTAGTCATCTTGAGAAAAGTGTGCACTGCAGACCCAATGGTCTGCCAGGCGCAGTGTTTGGACAGGAGCATTAGCATCCAGTTGTAGCACAATTAGCCACAACTTCAGCATGTTGCTGTGCGACAAAGTCAGCCTGTAAAAGCTGTACGGGATGTTGCACGACATCCTGTTCTTGCACTCCGATGACACAAAAACACGAACCATTGTTTTCAATAGTTGCAGTAAAACTTTCAACTGAACTCCGGGACAGCTAACTCCACTCTGACCGGCTCTCAGCATGACTCCTATTTTCTTCCGGCAACAAACAAAGATCCCGCGAGATGTCGTCACACACAGCAAGCAGTAAGTGAATCATACTGTTGACAGAGATTACACTGGTGATCTGAGCCGGACTGTGGTGAAAAAAGCACGTTTAATGCACAAACTTTGACGAACGAATTTGCCCCGATATCTACCATTATAACTTGTTTTGCAGCTGCCAGCTGCATCCGCCTCCCTCAATACCGCACCAATTTTAAAACGAGTTGCAGCTATCAATCATACACACACATATACATGGGGAAATAGGGCCCCGGTTGAAAAATACTGAAGTTATCCTTTAACACCTTCAGGTGATTATTTAGCTAGCTGGATAAGTTGTTGTCAGAGATAACTGGGCTTGTCACTATCTTGGTTGATATAGGCTTAGCGTTTTTACCAACGTTAGCCAACACTCAACTACTAGCTTTATCTGAAATTCCTTACCAACACGATCCTGCCAAAACAGTATGCTGACAGGTTGGGGGTTGTTGTTGAGAAGTTTAGACTTTTTTTTTTTCTTTTTGACAATTAAAATGACATTTTTGCCTTTCCAAAAACACTAAAATACAGAATCAAAAGCCAATACCAAATCAATCAATACCCAACCCTAGTGTCCTAAAACTTTGACTGTCGTCTTTCCAGGATTCAAACCTGCCACTGTGTCTGGAACACTGACTTTTCTCTTGTCTCTCCCTTTAATGACCCTTCTTTTCTTTCCTTCGCCGTCTCTCTACGTCTCCTCCTGTCTGTAGCGATGTAATGAGATTAGGGAAAATGTCTCGTGATGACCTCTCCATCGCAGGTCAACATCTGCCATTTTGTTTGATGGTGTAGATAGAAACTGGGTGTCAGGCTGCCCTGGGCAATACCAGCACTGCAGCATCAGAGCTGATAGAAGAGTTATAATGCATCATGTATGCAGAAATGTTCAAAAGTGACAGCTTATTATTCAGACTGAGATCAACCTCCGCGTTCTAGATAGGCAGGCGAAGTGGAGGTGTCGCTTTAGATTAGCTGAAATCTACAATCTTCTTAAATCTGCTGATGAGAGAACTCATTCCTGTGTGTGTTTTTCTAAGTCTGTCAGTTTATAAAATCTGCAGTGAAAGCTGCTTTTAGGAGCTCCTAATGTGCCTTAAAGGTAGAATCAGTAGGATTTGTCTGAGCTGTTGTAAACACACCAGAAATAAGCCAGGATGTCAAATACTCATGTTTAAGGTTAAAAAAGTTTCACAGTCACACTTAATAAATGTGTTTTGGTAGTTATTGTAATGTTAATGTAGTCTAAAGAGGAGGGTGATAGGATGGCATATAAAGTTATTAGAACACTGTCATGCTGATTGATTTATTCTATAGACAAATCCAGCAAAGTACCGGTAAGTAAGTAAGTTAACAAGCCACCATTACTGCAGTGGCGTCTCCCTACAGTATTACCGCGAATGAATCCCGGCTGTCATACGAAGTTTACAATATTCTACTTTTAAACTTATTTTTCATGCAGCGTTACTTTTGACAGCAATGTCTAGGAAGTGTGGAAGAACCTGTGCAGTTCAGCTGCTCCAACAATCGTGTCAAACTTCAACTTTGGGGAAAAAAAACAATGAATTACAAAATACACAAACCTTTACTTGATGAAGAGCTCTGCTGTCTGAGACCAAAGACTCTACAGAGATTCACTGAGTGCACAGAGGACCATGATGTGTCATAGTGGATAGAAAACATTGACAGCATTAGAAACATGTGGCAGAGGTGGTCCGTTTTTTTCTCTTCTTCATTATCCAATTCTGGCTATTGTCACAACCAATGTCTAACTACTATGTAACATCTGAAAAACGTTAATAAAAGGAACCTTCACCACTTACTGAGCGCCGCTGTCACTCCAATTATCCACACTTTTAACAAGTAACAGCAGACGCTGTTGACTGAAACCATGAAAAATCTTGTGAGAGTCTTGCAAATTTGGGGTTCCCCTCAAGACACAACCAGCAGACACCACGGCAATGGTGGTGCTGCAAGATGGTGGAACACACAAAGCGGTCGCTGGATCTGTCTATATCATCTCATGGAATGTCTCTCACCCAAAAAACTTACTTGGTTGGACCTAAATGTTGCATAATCATTTATATATACTGATTTTTTTTTGGCCATAACGTTATATGTATATTAGATAAATTAAAAAATGTGTTTTTATTTATCTAATATTGATTTTTTTTATTGGGTTCTGGGGTTTTATGTGTCTCGGGCAAGTTCTCCCTCACATCAAAATCTAATTTAAATAGCAACTTAAAAGCAACATCTTACAAAATGCTGGTTGTAAGTCCATAAAAACTGACAGCAGCACTGGCCTTAAAAATCCAAGATTACCTGAGGCTCTCTTCACTGTTAATTCATATTACAGTATGAACTTCTTCTCTTGCCACCTTTTTCCAGACAGCTAACGACTCTCACCTCTCTGTAGATGGAGTTCGCTGGTGTTAATGACCCTGTCTTTTAGTAGACCAATGGATGTACCACCTT
Source organism: Lutjanus campechanus (assembly GCA_027495735.1). Lineage (NCBI taxonomy): Eukaryota > Metazoa > Chordata > Actinopteri > Lutjaniformes > Lutjanidae > Lutjanus > Lutjanus campechanus. Next base: position 11,482 of record JAJHUR010136982.1, read on the forward strand.
GGGCACTGAACCGCTTAATCATAGGGGGACAAAAAAGGGAGCAGACAGGGAAAGGGGGGGTGGGGGTGGGGTGTCGGCAACCATGACGATCACTTCCAATCGGACAATGATTTCACTCCAGCGGCTTCACATGGAAAGAGAAGAGGAGCATCAGAGATTATACGAAAAAAAAGAGGGAGAGGTAGTCTGACAGATCCTTAATTAACTGTGGTAATTAGTTAGAGAGGAGAGGGGGAGGAAGGGAGGCGGGAGAAGGTGGGGAAACAGTAGGACCTTCGGCACCGCGATGCATCTGCACAATTCAAGCTGGCCATATGCTCCACTTTTTATACTGTTGATACACATGTCACGCTGTCCATTCACACTAATGCAATTTACAATCATAGCAGGAGATTTACCATCAGAGTGCGCTGTTATTTTTCTAATAATGGGTTCTTGATTTCATGCAGAGATCAACAAAAGCAGGCTTCTCATAACCAATGAACTCATAGACAAAATAATATCATACATGTCAGTTTTGTTGGCTTAAATGACAACTGTTGCTGGCAGATTTGGTCAACTGTAGCCATTAAATAGTGGAAGAAGTTCTGGGTCTGAAAAATGAAACCAAGGCATAAGTGCCTTAAATCTGCATTCTTTCTAATGGCCATCAGGGGGCGACTCCACTGGTTGCAAAAAGAATGTATCCTAATGGAAAAATGACCCTACGTTTCACATGATTTGTTACCATATTAAACAGTTTCCTGATGCATTCATGGTCTTAATTATTAGTTTCAAGTTTCCAACAATGTTCAAACCCAGATAAATCCATAATTTTATTCAAGTTAACTGCTTTTCCTGCTTCCCTTTAGTTGCTACAACTTCAGGGAAAACACAGGATATGTTGGATACATCCAAGAGTGAGGAGGAAAGGGACTGAATGCAACATGAATAAAACTTAAACACATTACCTCATCCTTGAACATGGTTTCTGAGTCACATCAGTTAAGACAACAGCTCCCATGATCCCATGCGACTTGAAGAACAGTGCTGCTAATGTTAGCCTAAAAATTCAATCAGTTGTGAACAAAGCTCAGGACTAATCGTGAACATAACCTGTATCCCCACAAGTGAGTATAACCTGGCTTGAAAGTTACAGTACAGAAAGTAAGTTTTTTAGCCAGCCATGCTAATGATTGCAGTTTACATTAGAGCAGATGAATACATTGTTACATCCATTCCTTACATTTTTGCTCTCATGTAAGCCTCACAGTGTTTTGGTCCACTAATCTCAGTCAGCCCTCTTCTGACAGCAACACAGCATCTCTCTGTCTCCAGGTATGGGTACCGTCTGTGTCTGTAAGAGTCGCAGGGAGGTTAATCAACAATTCATCAATATCGATTGGGAGAGAGAAAAGGCTGGACGTATTTTCCCGTATTTTCCTGGACGTTTTACAGCAACTAGCTAGCAGCTAGCTAGTAGGAAACACAACATTACTTTGAATAAATTCTGTATTTCTCTGGGTGTGACCATTGTTGGAAAAATCTGGGACAGTACACAACTCAACAAAATATATTTGTCGAATGTTTTTTTTTGACATTTTAATTCAGAAATCATATTATATATAGCTTTAATAGAATATAATAGTAATATTAATATTTTCAGTACAATGCAGGAGTATGGAAGTGTCAGTATGATATGCAGAATTTTGTCATTCCGTTTCTATTGCAACATTACTCTGATGTGAACATTACTGAACTGAAATGAATCATATAATGTCACCATTATATCATAAAAAATAATTTTCATGTGATGTCACTATCCTCAGAAATTACTACATTATAAGGCATTACGTACCTCTCGTACAAATTTACTCATGAACACAACCAAGCACACATACACACACCTGTTCACACACACTTGCTTTTCATCTCCCTGGCCTGTCTATTTCCAGAATGCCCCCAACCTGCACACTCATGTCACTGACTCACACACAGGAGCAAACACAAACACAAACACACGCACGGATGCACACATACCTGTCGCGGGAGAACACACACATTTCACTGCCATGACTACCGTGAAGCTGACCCAGTTTCCATGGCGACAGAGACGGGGTCGGTTTCTGGCTGCCGATCCCCAGGACACACCCATTTTTCAGTCATACAGAGAGAGAGGGATGGAGAGGTGGGAAGTGAGACGGAAAGATGCAGACAGAGGAATGAAGTGATGAAATAGCTGAAGAGAGACAAATGGAGAGGAATGAGGGATAAAGAGATGAGGGAGATGGGGGGGATGAGAGGGGAATGGGAAAGCACTTCAGAAAGAGGAAGAGTGGAAGTTGGGACCAGCTTGAGAAGAGGGTTTGAAATAAAACTATAAAAAAAAAAAACAGTAAGAAAACACATTATGTTAGAAAAATGGAACAGGATAGAGGCTTGTATTTGTCATGAAAGTGGGTTTATGTAACAAAAAGTAATCAGGCCTCTCACAGTGGTGGAAAAAGTGCTTAAATCTCTTCTTTAGATAAAAGGAAAATCATATAATAATACACACTTAAAGTACCTCCAGTCCCTCCTGGAAGTTGTGATCACAGCAGTTAACACAAATTCAACCAGTCACCGTGAATTCTGCATGACCTTACAATGTTTTCCAATCAAAGCAACTTTTTTGCAAATTTGACCAATCATCAGAGCTTCCTGCAGTTCCACCAATCATAGCAGTCCCCCAGGGAAACATCATGTACTGTATATTTCAATGAACCGACGGTTATATTATTTTTTTGTATTTTTATTTTTCTATTTTGTCACAGGTACTGAAAAGAACACAAGGTTTGTCGTCATTGCCATTTATAAATGTTCTGTATACTTCTTCATTTACAAATAAAGCCGATCTCAAGCCTTTTACGTAAGGTTTTTTGTTTTTTTGCATTTTTCACATGCTTCCACAACTTCATTGCAAAAAGTGGCATATTTGCAGTGCAAGAATGGAAATCTTGACAGGTGTAGCAACAGTAACTAAGGAGGATGGGACATAGCAAGAGGTCATTTTGCATAAACAGGGTTTTTCCTGCCTATCTAACTGAAAAGCAGACTACATTTGTATTGTTGGCAGCTCCTTTGTTGAAAATTCAGATAAAACTACAAAGGCTTTTTTTCATGCCAGTACCTCTGTGCTGACTTTCCGACATTAGTGAAAATTATGATTTAAAAATTTTACTAAAAACTCAAAATCAAAACGAAGCATTATTATGACACTGGACAAATAAGACACGGTTATTTTTCACTGGCTTTTAGTGCTTATTTCTATTTTATATGAACATTTTTTATCAAAATTTAGCATTTTTGGCCCACCCATTGGAGCCTCTTCATTGGTCACATTGGAAAGCTCTTCTCCTTCATCATTCTTGCCATCACTTTTCCATCAACCTCTGTGCCCTTTTGTTTTATCAAAAAATAGACCCAGGAGAGTAAAATGTGCAGAGAAATACTGCATACAGATATCTGCAGCTGATTGTTTTTATGTTTATTCCTGTGCCAAAATAAACAGTGTCATTTGTCACAATCGCTAATTTTTTATCTTTTTGTTTCATCTTGGCATAAAATTTGAACCCCTATGGATGCTTTTGTCTGCCAAATTGAGATTGAGAAGTGCACCGTGTACACCATGTTTCTACATGGCATGACAACAGACAAACCTAACACTGGCTCTAAAGAAGGCTTTTCCCTTTTTTTTTTTTTTTTTTTGCAAGTCTGCCTGACACACATGGCACTCATTATCAACATCATACCAGCAGCATGACACCTCAGAACTAGAATTACAGAAAAAAAACATACAGAAAAAAAAAAATCAGGCAGTATTTTTCCAGTGAGCTGTGCAGTCTGGTCACAGCTGTCACCAGCATGGAGCCATTAAAAAGAAAAGGTTTTTCAAGGTTTTTCAAAATTTGTGAATCACAGATGTCCTTCAGCATACACCCATGAATGCGCACAAAATATTTAGAGACTGATGGGTCCAATAGTATGCAAGATTAGCTTTGGACAAGCTGCAGGTCTGTTGATCACACACACACACGCGAGCGATCACATGATCTCCTCCCAGCCTACACCTTGCTGAGATAATAATAATATAGTCATTTCTCCCCTGCTCCTTTGCAGACCTTTTCTGTCCTCTGCTCTTTCCTCCTGCCATGAAAAGACTTGTGTGGCAGAACAAAGTTGGAAATCGGTTTCTATTCCTGTAGATATAAATGTATTACAGCAGACAGAAGGTGATGTATGTTACAAAGGCCCTAAAATAACTGCTGGGGTAAATTTAGGCGCAGCCTGCCTCCGGCACAGTAGAGCAGAATAGAATATATGAATGAGCCCTTGTATGGGCTGCGAGTCTGCATTTACTATGACAAAGATAACAGGTGGTGGTCATTTGTGGTTTGTTTGTTTGTTTGTGTGTGTGTGCAGAGAGAGTGAATGAGAGGCGAAGGTGACAGGGATTTTCACTTCAAAGGCGGGCAAGAGCACAACACAGATTAAAGCACACCAGGAATCAAAGGGCCTCAGGTGGGAGGCAACACACAGGTGTCCCCCTGAATGTATGTATGTATGTGTGTGTGTGTGTGTGTATGTTTGTGTGTTGCAAAAGAGAGAGCCCATCTATTTTTAACTCTTATCTCTCCCACCACCTTTCTTGATTCTTGCTCTTTTTGGTTTGTTTATTCAATTCAAGACTTTCAGCGTGGAAGTGTTATTGTCAGAGATGAAGGAAAATCTCCTGCAGACGGGAGCCGCTCTCTGACTGTGATCTTGTGTAGACATCCACAGAAGATACAACGTTTGAGGAACCTTTTATAATGCGCAGTGTCATGTGTTGCACAAAAAAGCACTGCCGCCACTAGTCCAACTACTGCTGCTGCTGCTGCAGTGATGGAGGGCAAATTCAGACCTCTATTTGATTGCTACTTGAACGGACAAGTAGAAGTCCTTTTGACAATGACAAAAGACTTAGTTTGATGACATTGTAAAGTGGTGTGGGATCATAGGAGTAGAGGTCCTCATGAGTCCAAAAGTTTGTGCTCGAAACCAAAAAGACTTCCCGGACCCAAACTGGACCCATGTCCTATTTGAAAGCTGGGACCGGTCATGTCCGATATGTCCGAGAGTGACAAAGGGAGTCGGCGCACATGACTAAGCATAATGTGAATTGAAGCTGCAAGCAGCAATGATCGGGCCCTCACACCTCGAAGGAGTTCAATATCACGACCTGTCTCCGCTAGGAGGTACTACAGAGCACCTAGTAACTATATATTATGTTCCAGTGTATTAAGTGTCGACCACACTGTGAAAATTTCATGCAATCAAATGGTGATTGTCACAAAAGGTTTATTTTGTGTTGCCAGTAGGTGGCGCAATGACTATGAGTCCTAATTGGTATGTAGATATCATCAGGCCAGGACTCATAGCAAATGCGATATTTTGAGGGGACTGGACAATTTACACTGAAATTGCGAAACATCAAAATTCAACGCAACGCCATACTTCATAAACCTTCAGACTTCACAAACCTGCATGTGCAGATATACGGCCAGTACACCTGACAGTAGGTGATAATGTGTCATTAAATTAATGATGATAAGCTTTACATGTAAATTTACAATTATATGATCATTTGAAACTCAGTCAAACAGGATAATGTTAACACGATTATGAAGTGTAATTTATTTTTCAAACACAAAATGTCTTCAGACTAATGAAATATACAGTTATTCATGAAAAACTCTGACTGACTGCACATGACTCTAAGACAGGTCTGGACCACTTGTAAATTGTTTTTATATCTGAAAGAAAATTCAAAATACGAGAAAACTGGTGAATGTGACAAGTTCTCATAAATCACTCGTATGCACCACTTAAGAACAAATCTGTTTGTACAGATTTGTTCTTAAGTGGTGCATACGAACAAATCTGTTCGTACAACTGATTCTTGCATGAGGCCCGTTTACTTAGGAACTGTTCATTTGTAATGGCTTTTTTTCCCTAAATCAGGTCTTAACCCTGGTTATCATGGTTACCAAACACTTAAGATAGTATCTCAAAGTTAGAAAGTTTCTGTAATACATGCCCAGGTGACTATAAACTAATGAAAACATGGATATTATATTCCATTTCTACCATATTCTGGGAGTAGATCCCCCAAAATCTTACACACTGGACATGAACACAATAGCTAGCTAGCCCTGGATGGATGGATGGATGCATGGATGGATGGATGGATGGATGGATGGATGGATGGACGGTGCAAGGATCCGTGGATAATGAGAGAAGAGGGGAAGCCACTTTAGACTATTGACATTTACTTTGTGTTTCACCTCGTAAGTGAAGTGTGCAAAAGTAGCATTAGGGAGAGGGAGAAATAGGGTGGACAAGTGTACACACCCACATTCAATCACACACACACACACGCACACACACACACACACACACACACACACACACACACACTCGTACACATTCTGAAGTGCTTCCCCCCTATCCAGTGCAGAATGCTAACCAAGCAGACAGCCATTAGAGCCTGTCCCTCCCTCCCAGTGGAGAGCACCCAGCGTGGGCCACAGGGCTGAACCTCTCAGCCTCCCCTCTCTGCCGGCCACGGCTCTCCACACACCCACTCTGCACTTCACCGCGGGGAGAAGAGCGTGTGAACTCCATTTACCGCCCCAACTGCTGAAGTAGCACCGTGCAATGCTAAAAGTGTCTCAGTCGCTCGCACTCACACTGTGCAAGGAACAGAATACACCAGCTTAACACACTTTTTTTTTTTTAATTCTCCACTCCACTGTTTCAGCTGTCTTGTGCACATAGCCATGGGTAAACACACAAATATACACACACACACACACACACACACAAATACACTTACATGTATACAAGCTGACAAGTGCCTGCTTCAGTACAGGTTGCCATAGCAACACGGTCAGCGGCATTCTTGCGCTTTGGCTTCGCCGAGCATGACAGGGAGGCTAGTAAGTACACTCGCACATGCACACGTGTACCCACCTCTTTACACGCACATGCAACCACACAACATGCACGCTAAGTGCACACAGATCCAGGCATGTACTATATTGTTCTGCTGCACATGAGACATGTATGACAATGTTAGTTTTATTAATTTGTCAAATTTCTGCTGGTCATAGAGGTGATTTAGAGGCTGTGAACTGTCTTAACATAAGAAGAGTGCGGCAGGTGCCAACATTAACAGATGCTGCCATCTGCAGCGCAAACACTGCAAATGCATCAACAACCACAATCGCTTCATGTGTGAGTACGTGGAACTTAACATCTGTAACATGAATGTTGAACTTCTCATTCCAAAACTGTGGGTATTAATGTGGTGCTGTGACTTGACATGGCCTTTTTTCTCCAGATGTGGAACTGCAGGGATTTGCTCCCAATCAGTTATAAGAGCATTAGTGAGATGAAGTCCATGTGTTATTAATCACCCCGCCACATTTGAATGATTGAATTGCAAAGTATATAAAATTAGCTGTCAAAATCATGAAAAAAAATAGCGGTTTTCTCTGCTCTGAAACGCTGGGGGGGCATGTCCACTCCACTGTCCCAGTGTCAAACACCACTACATCCTGAAAACAACCTGAAACATGGACGTCTAGCAGCTTTATTGGACATGTCCAGACATGTTTTAGCCACCAGAGCCCGAGGACGGTGACAGGATGTTTTGTTTTTTGTTTTCTTCTGTGTCGGTTTGTTGGAACTGAAGTGAGCTGAAGTGAACTGCTGGGCTGATTTGGACTGAGAGAGTTGCTGAAGGCATGTTCGTAACTGACCACTGGGGAGGGTGGTGGTGTCCTTGTGTCAGTTTGTGGGGCTTGTATAGTGTTGGGTGACCATGGCTCCAACACGCCACTGGGCCATGTTTTAGGTCCACCTGAAAAATATCCTATAAATGTCTATTGCAAGTACATGTAAAGGTCAGTGTGTGGGAGCCGTTACTTCTTTTGCCCATGGATTTTAACCCTACACACCTGTCTACATGAAGCTGTAGGTGTTCATGTTTAATTGTATATTCAGGCATTTAAAAGAATCTATGCTGCATTATAAGTCATTATTATATAAAATGCCAAAATGCAGGGAATTGCAAAGCTTCATCAAACACTGAAAATAAAATTGCTTTAATAACTTAAGGCTCCATTCCTAAAGCAGGCACATTTCACTCATTTTTCTATAATAATCGCTTATGATGCGTAGAAAGTTATACCAATAGTGCTGCTGTTTATTGAATCCTATTTATACGCAAGTATAAGTTCAGGACCACGGTCAGTGACTCACAGACTCACTGTAATGAGCACATGAGAACACTAGAGGGGGACACAGCTTCATATCAGCAACAATATGACCACAAAGGGGTCCTCAATCTACTGTATCTGTCTGTGTATTTTCTATTATCCTTCTCAGACCCAGAAAAAGAAAGGTTTTAATATTTAGATTTCTTTTTACATAATTTAAGTAATTTGGAAGAAACATCACTTTTTTCCCCCTTCCAAATGTTATTTATGTTTTATAACATGTCCCTTGTAGTGGACATCAGGTCACTATTTACACACATTACAAGGCATCAAATTGTAATGATACATTTTAATTTAATCTGCATTTATATTTCATTCTTTCTCATGATGATGTTGATTAACATTGTGGAATCGTTTGTTATTTTAACATTTTTTTGATGATAAAGTAAAGCTAATTCATTCGCAGCTCGACTTAGTGGGTAAATCTTGACGTGAAAATCACTCAAAACACAACATGAACATGCTTACATGTCATGAATACTACATTAGGAGACCGATGTTGCACTTCACACACTACACAAACATTTTCCCACTGCATCCGTCTCTGCTGCACCATCTTTGAATAAAGCACATACTGCGACCTGTCCTTTGCAGGTCTTGCAGAGGCCTGGTGGTCCGACCTGTACCAAATCCGGCAGCCAGATTAAAGAAACACATGCTGGTGCAGAAACTCCACCTCTTCGTGCGATTTCATCGTGTGGTCACACAGATCAAAAACTCTGCGTTAAAATGTGTATTTTGAAAGGCTTAAAATTGACCTACATTCATGACATTTTAATATAATATAGTAAAGACAAACACAAAACGACATCCTTATGACAGAAACAACATATCTTTATAAATTTGATCACATAACTGCTTTTCTGAAATTCCAGCCATAAAGGGCCTCATTGTTATGTCCCCACAGAGGACAAAAATGAATTGCTGGGTCTTAGGAAGTTGTTGGCACCAGAATTTCCCTCCTGCTGAAGTGAGTGTGAGCATGACACTGAACCCCAGCTGTCTTGAGCAGTGCTGCCCATGACCTCTGACCTGAGTTGGCCTTGCCTATAATAATAAATAACAGATGAGGAAAGAATTGCATACTGAGAATTACATACATGAATAGGGAAATGTTCTCTTCTCTTCTCAAGCTGCTAACTTTGACATGTTAAAAAATTAAAGTACATGTTTAGTGATTAGTCTAAACTGATTAGTCATCAGTCAACAGAAAAAAGGATGTTAGGCAAGGGTAGTAATTTTATTCAAACTTCACAAGACCAAATTCCCAACTAGAAGAGGTCACCCAGCAGAGTGCAGATCTCCCGCTAGGCAACAGATGGTGAAGCACCTACTGCAATGCCACCACAACTGCCAGACGCAACCAGCTGAGATTTGCAAAGTTCTGTTGACTTGTGGCCCCTAGTGGCCAGTTAAGAAGAGTGAGAAGTCAACAACAACCAGTCAAGTTGCAGTTAACATCAGATGTCCGTCCAGACTCATATAATGTCTGTAGTGAAGACTTTAATATGGAAACACCTTGATATAATGGAAGTTCTGAACTGTACATGTGATTCCAGTGAGAAACATGCTGTCTTCACTTAGAGACTTTTTTTTTTCTTTTTTTACAGAGGACAGAGGACTGATAGAGAGCTGAACATTATGATGTCACAGTGAAGTTGACCTTTTTGGATATAAAAAGTAAAACTAAGAAGTTAGTTAGCCACGTCAAAGCTCCTCAAGTGTAAGATTTAAGTTATATGGGCTCACATTTTAAATTTGAGCTTAAAGTTTGGCGCAACATAATTTTAAATTAAGCCAGGATTTAATCGGGTTTAAAAATTCATCCTTGTTGATGCAACCCAGCCAAAGTGTTTTACTTCTGTTGCCTGTATATTTCATAACAGTGGTATAAAGTTAATCTGGATATTTGCACTCAAATTTTTAAATAAAGGGAACTTGAGAAAATATGAAAAACTTGACATTTTATATGATCACCAATAATGTAAACCTGGTAATAATGTAAACGTGATTTGTCTGGAAAACTCAACAACAAAAAAACCCAACAACTAGTGATTGATGAAATTGTTTAAAAAAAATCTTTATTTGGTTGCTGTATGTTAACTTTGGTGCGCAGTGATTAACAGTCACAGATCTACAGAAGCTACTAACCATAAAGTTAATCTAAAGGCTAATCTGAGTACAACACCATGTACATTAAAAAGTGGCTACACAGGTAAGAGGATCAGAGCTGCAACAATTAGTCAATCGTAAACAATTGGTTGCCACCCATTTTGATAATCGATTAATAATTTCAGTCGTTTTTCAAACAAAAAAAAAACCACTCCATCCTCATTAATGACAGCAAATGAAGAGTCTTTGGGTTTTGTTGGTTGTACGAATGAAGCAATTAGAAGACGTCACTTTGGGCTCTGGGAAACTGAAGTCCCGCCCCTTTTTGCTCTGTGCTCCAATAACAGTTGAGGAAGCTCGGTACCTCCGTCAACTTCCTCTTTTTACTGTTAACGTGGCACACAAGTCACATCGTGATGTTGTTTGCAAAACACTAGCTAACTATCTGGTTAAGGTTAGTAAAATGCTTGCTAACTAGCTGGCTAATAATTGATGGAGATCAACTAGCTGGTTAGCTATCATTTTGCTAACATTAGCTAATTAAAGATGTGGCTGTTTACAGGTCCCCCGCATCATCTTTTAACCATCTTCACTATTTGGTTTATTTTTCGACATAGACAAGTGCAGCACATAGTACCAAGTTACCTCAACTGTAATTGGAGCACAGAGCAAAAGGGGGCGGGGCATAGGAAGAGTCAATTGTGAAAATAATTGGCAGATTAATCGATCATGTAAATAATTGTTATTTGCAGCCCTATAGAGAACACAGGAAGACACATATGACATACAGCAGTATGTTACATGATATAAATGGAAATAAATTGCATAGAGGTGATAAACAGTATATTCTCCCAGAAATCAAACTGAAGTATACTAAACAATAGAAAACCACGTCCTTGTGTCAAACTAGCGACAGTCACCACTTCATCCAGACACAGTTTTAAGGCCACTGGATAGGCTCACTTTATGCTGCACTTTGAAGCTGTTTAATGACAGTATAAAGTTGGAACCACCAAGGAGAACACTATTACTTCGATTACTGTGGTGCAAATGACACAAAACCAGGTACGTGTGAGCTGCAGTTTAAACCATTCAAAGGATTTTGGTGCTTTTGTCTGTGGAACACTTAGTCATGCAGAGTGTGGGCTATTTACCACTGTGATACATCACCTTTTCTTTTAACACTCAGTAAGCATTCGGGAACTGACAACACTACTGTAGTTAATGAAGTTTTGAAAGTGAAATTCTTTCTCATTCTTGCTTGATATACAACTTCTTATATTATGTCTTATTCTGCGCTTCATAATGTCCCACACATTTTCATTTAGGTTTTACACAATGCCTCAACTTTATGGGAATTGGAGTTGGTATTTCCCAAACCTACATTTTCTCCCAATAACGTCATGACTAATTTTACTTGCCACTGTGTGCATTTCAAGCGCCTTTCAGGATATAGACAACCTACCCTTGTTGAGCTGTGTATACAAGGACTGTAACTTCATGCTAAACACACTTACTTTGATAAAAAAAAACAATGAAGATGCCCTTGTTAAAACAACTTGTTTTAAGTCTGTGTTTTGGCTTCGGGGTGCAGCCAAAGAACAGTGTAGCTCAACTGTCAGCAGCTTGACCACCTGCTCACATGAGACGCCGCAACGCAGGTTTAAAGACAAAACAGAAAGATTTCGAAAATATTGTATGAGGTAGTAAATGCATATGAAGAAGATTTCTTTTGGTTATAAAAAACTGAATGGAAAGAAAACCATGTTTTGTTTTGTTTTTTACAACATGAGGTATGTTGTACAGCAGTGATGCTGAACTTGCAGCCGGTAGTCGTTTACTTTGAAAATAAATAATTGTATAAGAAGATGAGTTTTAATATTTATTCATTTTATCTGATAAGTAGCATCATTATTAATGCTTGTTTAATAACTGGCCCCTGGTCTCCTGTCATTTTGCAAAAGTGCCCCCCAGGCAGAGCAAGTTGAATATCCATGCTTTACACGATAGGTTTGTACATTTGCAATCTGATTGGTCAAGCTTTGAACACACACACAAAAAAAATCTTACTACAAAAATAAATAATGTGTATCATGTTCAGAGGCTCCTTAAAGGGATAGTTCGAATTATCTGAAGTGGTAATACACTGCTGTGGACAGGGTCTGGAGTAAAATGTATTTTAGCCACTTTAAAAAAGCCTACCTAAAAGTGTACGCTATATTTTGAATATTTTCAGTACATTACCTTGCCAGCAGAGAGCCTCTAAGCCACTCTTGCTTAACCAGACTCCACTGGCAAAATCATTAAGTTCACTTTGCAGAACACAGGACTTAACTAGTCTACCGCTGACTGAACTAACCCTTTAAATCACCAAAGTCGAAAAAAGTAACAGAGTGAGGCAGCTGTAGACCAGCAACTCCTGGGTACTGAGTGGTAAATTCGCTGATTTTGCCACTGGAGTCTGGTGGCTTTAGAAAGAGCAATATTTGGTTTAACAGCAATTTCCTGTCACAAAAGGCTGTCTGACAGCAACATAAAAGTGAAAATATTCTAAATTTAGCATACACTGTCCACAGCACTGCATTGTTTAGCTTCCTACACCACGACTCCTGCTGCTGCTGCTAACACACTGGCTATCGATAATACCTCATACAATCCCCCTTCAAATAATCTGAACTATCCCTTTAACCTGTTAGTACACACAGATCTTTAGGAGTATTGTAGCACCTTTGACAACACATACATTTGGCTAAACTTTAGATGTCAACTCAGAGGTCCCACTTCAAGACGCATGATGAATGAGTGGAACGTTATAGTCACCACTGAAGTGACATCACCGTTGGCAGAACGAGAGGAACCCCTCGGCTTCTGGAGGTCACATGGCGAGAGCTCGTCCGACAGATGGAACTGCGGGCCTGCTGTCACTTTGAAATGGCCTGCTCCTCCATGCCAGCCTGGGTCATGAGCTCGGCCACGTTCTTCTCAAGGTCGTCGATGCGGGTTCCCATCTCATCTAGTGCGAAAGTGAAGGAACTGCACATGTTGTCCAGTTAGAACCAGACAGCAACAACACAATGCAGCAACACACAGACACCAGTTTTGACTTACAACACAACTGTATGTCACACACATGGAAGAAGTCAAGTTTTATCCAGTGACTCCTTGTCCTTTTATCAACCGTGAGGAGCTTCAGCAGCGATGTTAGCTTTTGGATGGAGAAAATATCATTTATGCGACTTCTGGATGTGTAGTCTTTCTAATAACATTTCATTACAGTCTGATACTTCAATGGTTTTATGACAAACTGCGACTTTACTGACTTTTAAGTTTATGTTTTAAACTGAAAGTGGCGTGAATTAGGAACTCTATGTGCATCTTAAGTGTGCTTTCATTTTTCAGAGGCATTTCTTTATCAAAAGTATCCTTCACTAAAATCTGGCACCACCAGAGCAGAGGATGTCCTATATGTAATGACTCTCTTCTTCTTTATTTTCCTTGTACAGTCCAAGGAAAATAAAATCTTAAAAATAAGAATATACAATCTTAGTGTCCAGATACAGATGGCTCATTCTAAGGAAACAAAACACAACAATTCTTATTTCCAATAAATATTATATTCCATTTCTGTCATATTCTGACAATAAATCCGCATACATCTATCACACTGGACCTTTACACCATGTTTGAACGCCCCCTAGTGGCCATGCACGTTACCACAGGTGTGCGTTTGACTGTGAGGACATGTCTTTGACCAGTAGGTGCTCTCAGGTGTGTTTAAGCTACCAAGACACCTCTTCCAGTGGACACCACAGACCACACACTGAGCCTCAAACACCTAAAAGTGAAGTTACCAGCTGTGGTGTTAGTGTAAACAGTTAACACTCAGAACAGGTAGCAAAAAAAAAGGATATTTTTGGATTCCAGCTGTGCAGAGACAGCCTGGAATCTTCCTTGAAGTCGCTGCAGCGTTTTCTCCATCTGAAGGGAAAGAAAGACGTCAAAATCAAAGTGTTTGACAAAAGACACAGCTCACGTGAGACAAACTTACCGCCTCTGTCATGTCTGCAGCTGCTTTGCTGTCTGTTTTTGACATCGTTTCTTCAACAACACACACGTCTCTCCATGGAAACTAAAATCTCCACCATTCAACCGGACTGTACTGGTCTGTCTGGTTAAACTGGGACGTGACCACGACGATACAAATCCCAACTCAGCTTCCCCTCAAACACATTAACCTAGCTGTAACTCCCATAACTTTGCGGTAAGTTGAGTCGACAGAGAGGAAACAACATGACTTCCGCTTGTAGTGTTCATCATTTCAAAATAAAGGCCACTTGACGAAAGCAGGATCCGCTATTTTTCTTCTTCATTTAAGTAAAAAAGTAAGAATAAAGAAACTCATTTCAATCTGTATCTACGTTAACTTGTAAGATTTGGTAATATTTAATCCTGTCTTAATGCTGGAAAACGTGTCAACGATGTTAAATGTGAAGTTACATCAAAATAATTTCGCTGGTATGTCAAAATAATGAGAAACTTCACCAAAATAATGACTCAGTATCTCAAAATAATGAGAAACCTTCTCGAGATGATTAGTTTTAGTATGTCAATAAAATTAGCTGGTATGTAAAAATGATGAGAACCCTCAATAATGTGTTATTGTGTCAAAATAATGACAAACCTTTTCAAATAATAAGATGAAAAACCCTCTCAAAATAATCAATTAGTATCTCAAAATAAAAAATAAACCTTCCCAAAATAATGAGACATTCTCAAATAATAACTTAGTGCCTCAAAATAACGAGAAATGTCTCAAAATAATGATTTAGTACCTCAAGATAATGATGTAATATGTCAAAATAATGAGAAACTTCTTCAAAATGAGTTTTGAGGGAGTATCTTGCACTCATTTCTCAAAATAAAGAGTCAATATATTAAAGTAAGAGTTATTATACTAACATAATGAGAAACTTTCTCAAAAATAATGGCTTAGAGGCAGACAGTGGCAGAAATGGGCTTCCACGGATTTGGCTTCTTCATTTTCTTCCAGTGACATGGCTTATGCTTTTATTATGAAGGTAAATCTTATTGCATATCCGCTCTCATGCTGACTTACTTGTGCTAGCTTGACTTTGACATCCATGTTGATATGTATGCATGGTTGCATTATGGGCAGAGCATTTATATTAACTCTTTATGAACTGGTTCATCCTGTCAGACGGGTCACTGTGTGTTTTGTGTGATGTTGATGAGGAGCAACAATTCTCTCTCTCTAGACTGAGGCTGTGGTTTTTATGTAAGAGATTATCCTGGATCATAGTGACAGATGAGAGATGAGAGGTTGTCTGCCATGAGCGTTACGTAACTTTCATTAAGCCTTATAAATCTTTATAATCTGGATTTTGTGTCAGTGGTAGCCTGTATTCACTCCTGTTGAATATGTAACATTTTTACTGTGTGACATTATCATAAATGCCTGTTAATGTGGACTGCAGCACTCCATGTGATTAGTATGGTACTGGTGTGAAGTCAACTAAAATAAACCAGCTTACATGAAATATTTAAGAAGCTGTAGCTCTGCTAGGCAGAGTTGGATCTTCACTTCCTGTTAGGCCCCTTATGCACTGGATGTTACTCTTCAATACAATATTTATTGCCTGCAGCAGGGCCAGATTAACTCAGAAGGGGAGGCCAGGAAAATTTGTCGACTTGTCTTGGTGTAAACAGCTGACATTTTTCATGGCAGCCATATTGATATGAGATAGTATAAACAGGTGTTACCAATTAAACTAATTATTGCATCATTCCATTTAGTGTAATAGAGCTATTTCAATCAACATGCACAATAGCAGCACCCTGACTCTGTCTGAATTTTTTTTTTTTTAGTTTTTTAGGATTACCCTACTGTTTCATGGCAGAACGCCTACTGTGAAAAAGGTCTATAGGTTACTATAGCTACAATAGCTACAGCTAAATGGGATTCAGTTATCATGCATTTATAAATTGCACCTGTGTTTTTTGTGACATGGCTTTTGCCTCAGTTTTGACATTGACATTTTGACATGTCACAATAGAGAAAGCAAAGATGCGCATAATACAATGAATGATGGCTGAGTTACATGTAGCTGTATCAGTTTGGCTATACTGTAGACCAGACCTGGATTAAATGCAGCCAGGGGGCCAGAATGCGGCCCACTGGAAGGTTTAATGTGGCCTGCAAGGCCATCATGGAAATACCAAGAATTAAAAATCTAATAAAGACAGTAAATAGTATTTTGCTTACCATTAAACCATTATCACACTTTTAATTTAAAAGGGTTCAATGCTGTCTTAATTGATAATGATAATGAATTCTATATTTTATATTAAACTGTAACCTTATTCACTCAATGCTGCATATCCATGTTGTTTATGTTGTTCTACTTTTACGGCTACCATAGCTGTAATCTGTACATGGCCTGTATGCATGGTACACTGTAAAACATAAAGTTTTGGACATTGCCAACAAAATATTAGCCCACAATTCATCACATGGCAATTCCAAAAGAGTGACCAACTGATCAATGTCACCAATTTGCCCCCCTCACATGGTGTGTGAACTATCTTGTTTGAGTCGGACATCTTTGTCGTAACGCGTGACGTATGACGTTTCAGGAAGTGTGGGCTCGACCATAAAATAGAAATACACTGAACATGGGCCAGTTAGTGGAAAAAACATTGTAATACGTGGACCCTGTACTAAGAAATTCTGTTTTGTTTCAACTTTCCTGCTAATTCCAAGGATTTTGTGCCATTTTTGGAACCGTAGGAGTTTGTTCTGCGGAGTTTAGAGCTGCCTGTCAAAACAACGCACAGCTAGCATCAACAGAAGTGTTGAATCAGAGATGGGACGTATTGAGCAGATTAGAGGCTACAGACGTCTCCTCTGCTGCAAATATTATCCTTGCCTTCAGTGAGCCGTGTTGTTCTGTCGGTACAGTAGGTAACACATTGATGTTGACACTGCATGGACGGTTGCTGTCTGTTATTTCTGTTACATTAGCACCCCCGGGTCGTCGTTTCTGATTCAGCGCTCGGCTAGTGATGGCGTGGCAGTAGCTGCTTCTTTGTCCGTGTCAGGACTGAAAAACACGGATGTTTATCTTTTTGCCCTGTCAAAGTCACAAGGAATCAGCGGAGGAGAAACGCGGTGCCGTAGTCTCCACTGAGCCAGTGACAGCCAGCTGACATCACTTCACAACTTCTTAGCCAGGTGTTGAACATGGAGGATGAACTGTTTGACCAGATCGTGGCCGTGTTTAACAGCCTGGTGTCGTGGGTCGCTGCCGGTGCCATGGTGTTTGGTGGGGTCGTGCCCTACATCCCCCAGTACAGAGACATCCGCAGGACCCAGAACGCAGAGGGGTTCTCCACCTATGTGTGCCTGGTCCTCCTGGTGGCAAACATCCTACGAATACTTTTCAGGTAATAAATCATTCCCTGTGTGCTGCCTCTGTTATGTGGTGACAAATCTTCAATCAAAAATCTGCCAATTTAACACTCTTTTGCTTATAAGACCAAGCATATACGTTATGGATCAATACATGGGATGTCTCAAGCATCTATGGGATGTTCTCTGAAATTCGGCTTAAAAGGACAGTTCAGATAATTTGACATTGGGTTACATGAGGTACGTATTGATAGTCAGTGTAATAGCTACAGTAGATGGCTGCAGCACACCCCCAGTTCAGAGAAGCAGAGGAGTATGTACTGTTGACAAGGCTGGCATCAAAACATATTTTAACCACCTAAAAAAATCAGTTTAAATGAATGTTAAATTTAGAATATTTTCGCCACTTCATCCTGCTGGGAAACCACCGTTTTATAAGCCATATATCACTCTCCTCAAACCAACCAAACTCCATAGACAAAACCAGCAATTGTTTTCTCCCAGAACACAGGAGCTGCTGGTCTACCACAGCTTTGATCTGTTTATTTGTGTGTATTATTGTACGACTTTTGTGTTTGAAAAAGTTGGTTCAGATTCAGATAACACAAACAAGTTAACAGACTGAGGCTAAAGGTGGTAAAATGACTGATTTCACCTACTGAGTTTGGTTGCTTTGACAAGAATGATATTTGACCTATATAACTGGTTTCCTGTCAGAAAAGACTGTCAGACATCAAAGTAAAGAAGTGAAAATATTCTAAATATAACGTAGGCCTACACTTAAAATGACTCATTTACTCTATAAAAATAGAGTAAACAGTTAATCAAGAAAAATGACTGAAACGATTAATCAATTATCAAAATAGCTGGCAACTAATTTTCTTTTGATAGACTGCTCCTCGCAGCTCTAGTCCTCTGTCTCCTTGACTACTAGTTGCAGCTCTACAGGAAATCATGCCTTCTCATTTCTCTGTTGCGTGGTAACAAATCCTCACTCAAAAATCTGTCATTTTAACACTCTATTGCCTATAAGCCAAAGTATATATATCCTATGGAACAATACTTATTATTGTTATATACTCATTATAGTTATTGTCACAGTGCCTAAGTTATGATTTCAAACTATAATATGTATGTATTTACACAGACGAATACGCCTATTTTCACATTTGATGTTTAGTTTTATTGCAAAATTGGCCTTAAATTAAATATAATATAGCATTAAATGTCTTAAATGTAACCTGCTGATGAATGTAGACATCCTGATTGTAACTTAGAATTTAGTTCTCAAGTTGTCTTACAGCACTGGTGGTATTAATGGTGGCAAATCTGTGTTACATAAGAAATTCACACATTATTCTGTTTTTCTTGACCAGATTCGGCCGCTACTTCGAGACACTGCTGCTGTTGCAGAGCATCGTCATGATCGCCACCATGCTCATCATGCTGAACCTGTGCACCAATGTCCGCATGGCCACTGAACTCAACACCAAAAGACGCTCCTTCATAGGTCAGAAACCCTCCGCAGGGCCTCTTTACGCTGCAGATAAAACTGTGTGACAAAATGTGTGTACTTGTAAGTGCAGCTTCATATGTTGTGTGCCTCAAAGAGCAAGCGAGTGTGTGTGTGGGAGTGAATGGAGATATGATTGTGTGTGAGAAGATAAAAATATCTGAGTCTGTGTAGGCAGGTGCATGTGTGAGTGTATCAGAGGAATGCAAGACTGTGTGAATGAATTTGCATGAGAGTGTGAGCAAGGTGTTAACAGGTCTCCTTATCTCCCAGTGTGAGTGACCACAGGGTCACTCCCTATAGTAGTAATGTGTGAATAAACCAGTAACAGCTGCTTCCACATTTCCACAGGTGTTGCAACCTGTGATCAGAGGTGAACTTTGCTCTTCAATAGACTGATGATTGTTGCCTGTGACATGATGTGCAGGATGTGTTTAATGGATGATTTAAAGCCCCACCCCATTTTCGCACTGTGCTCCAATAACAGTTGAGCAAGCATGGTACCTGGCAGAACCTCAGTCGGTAAAAAGATGCTTCTGGGCGACCTGTAAACGACGTATATACTGTATATCAGCTAATGTTAGCAAAATGCTACCTAACTAGGTAGCTAATGTAAAGCAGTTGTTAGCTAGCTAATTACACCTGATAGCTAATGTTAGCAGATGTGAGCTAACTAGCTAGCTAATCTACATTGATTGTCAGCTAGCTAGTTACGTCTGATAGCTAATGTTAGCAGATGTGAGCTAACTAGCTATCTTATCTACATAAATCCTTAGCTAGCCAGTTAGCTAACATTTTGCTAATATTAACCATCAGATGTAACCATAGATAGTAAAATCACACAAAGGTTTCTGAAGAGCCCACAGTGTGTTGGTTCTGGCCATCGCCATCTTGGAGGTGCCTGACTCAGCTAACTTCCGACAAATCCAAAATGAAGTGGCTAGCTAACCAAGATGACACCTCAACTTTAAGCCTTAATATCAGTTAAATGTGTCGGTTATATAAAAATCCACTGTTGTCCATAGAGACCAAAAATGTTTTTTGTACCCGTCGGTTAACGTGTTTATTGCTACTGTTAATTTGCCCATTTTTAAAATGGGGCCTTAAGTGGATTGACTCACTTTTGGCTCCACCCTCAAGTGCCAATTCAAAGAACTGCATTTTTTGGCCACTTTTGAGTTGGCTTCCCTTTTCATCACTGGAGGTTTCCTCTTGGATGAAACTACTTAACTAATGATTCATTTAGATTAGCTAGTGTTTTGCCACCTAAGCCAGTTTAAGATTTTGATGTTATGTCATAGCTGTCTTGGTAGCTGTCTGTCTTTGTCTGTTATGTTGTTGTCATCACTACTACATTGCATTGTGGGATATTTATGTCAGCATAGTGTCCAGTACTTGCATACTGTAATATTTACCCAGAAATAGCATGCACCTCATGTACTATTGGCTTCAGACATAGTTAAAAAAAAAATACCACAGACTGTTTTATCATACTAAACAGCATGTTAGATTGGAATTTTGGATGCAGCCATCATATGTTGCTTTTCTAGGTCCCCTAGCAACGTCTTTTAACCATTTTCAAAAGCCTATTACAGAGCATATGTACAGGAAACAGGAAGGAAGAAAGTTTCCCACCCTTCTGCTGGTGACCAAGCTTGCTCAACTTGTTTTTGGAGCATGACGGAAAAAAGGTTGGGCTTGAGAAAGGTCAATTCTCAAAAATCAGCCTTCTGAAAACACTGGCTCCATACTACACCTCAATTTAAAAAAAAAGAGTTTACTCACTGTTACCTGGTGCCTGCTTTGAAAACGTTAATAGATGCCGGATTTATTGGTCCATTATTAATATCAGATATCTCACAGCAGAAGTAGTAAGTTGTATTTAATTTAAAGGGGACTGTTTTTCAATTCTGTTAATATTAAAACTTGAGCTTACAGATGAGATATTAAAAACTGATCCAAAACTATCTAATTATGTGCCCCTAAGAAGCAATTCAGATAGAGATAGGGAGGAATAATTCCAAATGTCCACAGTTCAAAGCCTACAGCCATTTGCAGTAAAGTTAACTGAAACTGAGACGTCACTGTTCCTGGAAACAGTGTGTGTTTGTCTCTCGTCACAGCCCTAATAAGTTAGTCAGATCCTTACATGCTGACTCAATGGATCCTGTTGTTTTATGTACATCCTTTTGTACGCAAACAGGCGAGGAACAGCCCTCTCTGGTTTTAACAGCCATGTGTTTAAAACCTCTGACACGTGTAGTATGCAGTATGCAGAGTTTTCTATCCAGGAATACTGTATACTCGTGCTCCAGGACTGCTTAGCTGTGCCTCTGCCTCCCGTCCCTGTGGCGGTCTGAAGACAGGGCAGGGAAGGACACTTGAATAATGAGCGCTAATGTCCTTAGGCCCAGTAACTGAATGAAAACTCTGGAATACATCACAGAAAGCACTAAAACTGGAGCCTCCATTCAAAAAGGAAAGCCCGGATTCATCCACCATGACAAACAGTATGATTCAGGAATAATTTCCAGCATTGAAAAATTAATTTCCCGAGACCACTTCTTGATGGACTTAACAGATGCTGAGCTTCTTTCTTTACTTTTTAAGTTTTTGTATCCATTTTGTACAAACCAGTTATGACGGTATATATTTCTGTTAGCGGAAAAATGACACAGCCCTGGTCCTGTTCAGACATTTCAAAACTTCTGTGAAAGCTGTGAAAGCTCACCTTTCATAGCTTAGGAGTAGTTTGACATTTTTAGAAATGTACTTAATGGTGCTGTAAGTGAATCCTGAGATAGATAGTCGATCGTTGAGTCTCATCCCCAGGTTGTCAAATAGGGACGTTTTGAGGAATGAGACTCAACCATCAACTGTCTTACCGACCTGTGATTTGGCCAAAGTCTCCCATTATGGGCTAGATTTTCTAAAGCCTGACAACAGAGCCAAGTGGAGGAGCAGAACTTTAGTTTTCTCTCAAACCACCTGAGGTACATTGTGCTTAAAGTTTGTTAGGGAACTTTTTCCAGTGACGTCGAATATAAACTGCTTACCCCAGCTTAAATCTGTTCCAAAATATACATCTACAACCAGCAGCCAGTTAGCGTAACTTAGTTTAGAATAAAGACTGAAAGTAGGGGCAAAGAGCTAGCCTGGCTCTGACAGAAGGCAACAAAATCTGCTCAGCAGCACATCTAACGCTCACTAATTATCACACTGTATCTCATTTCTTTAATCCAGACAAAGTCGGTGTGTGGTTATGCGCCAGGCAACCACTAGAAGTAAATTTCTTTATTCCCAAAATGTCAAACCTGTTGCTACAGTATTACCCAGAAAACTTAAACAACAATTAAAGTTACAGTTCAAAGAAAAAACTCCTTCTGTATAATTTAGAATCTGCTTCGTCAGGACGTAGGTGTGCTGACCTGGCCAACAAAAGTGAACAGCCATAGTTTGATTGAATAACAGAAATATATGGAATCAGCTTTTTCCTGCTGAGTCCTGCAACATTTCAAACCACTGGAGGCCAGCTTCATCTACAGTCTTATCCAGGTTTTTCAAATGGAAACTCCCACTCATCCGTTCGCTAAAAGCAGTGATGTAGGTTACAGCGCTGATGATCTCCCTTCTCTCAATATATGTAGTAGGGCCTAAAGATTGTCTTAGTTCACTAGTAGTAATCAGTTAAAGTCGACTAGTTGTTGCATCTTTATGGTATTCATTTAATTATTTATTAAGCGCTAATGGCTTCACACCTCCTGTTCCCGCCTGAACTCGCTGTGTCTTTATAATCCCTGGAGTCAGGGTCCTGGTTGCCGTCGCTGTACATCACCAGGGTATCGTTACTATACCGCTAACCGAGCTAACAGCAGCTACAGCACAGTCAGCGGCAGTGCACCGACAATGAGAGAAAAGGTCTGTGTTGCAGCAATCCCTGGGCCTAACGGAAAGAATGATGAAAAAAAAAAAATCCCAAAATAATGGACCTGCCTATTTAAAAAAAAAAAAGCGCAGGCAAACCCACAAATACAGAAATCTCTCTTCTTAAATCACCAAAACTGTTGTAACTTTGGCAAAGAATTGTGTCTTTATGCAGGACCACCCCACTCATAGCAAGAAGCTGAGTGAAAAAGTATGTTTTCAGGGTCTTTAAGGTGTAAAGAAGAGGTGTAAAAATCAGGGAATCAGACATCATTTTAAGATGCCACTAATTACAGATGGTGATCTGTCACACAGTAAAGTCATGCCCAAGTTCAGTAACCTGACACATCTCGGGTGACCTCTGGCTTTTCTGAAAAAAAATGAAAGAAAACCAAGCTCTTTTTTTTTCTTCCCCTGTTTGTTTTCCTTTATTTTATTTTTGTCTGTAGCGACAGACAGTAAGGACGAGGAGATCAGAATCCCTAAGAGGATCTTTCTGGGTATGTACAGATCTTACTGTGTCTACCATGAAACATCAGTTGTAGTTCATCCGCCTCTCCATCTCTGTGTCTCGTGCATGATGCCCCAGCGTGGTTCTCTCCCTCCAGCCCCGCCAACACTAACCGATGACTAACACCACCTACCACCACATGTGTGGATGAAGCATGAGCCCATTTCACCAGCATCGCATGTAGTCCTGTTGTTGCTTCCACGTCTGATTCCTGGAACATTATTTAATGTCCGTCCATTGTGGCTACTGCTGTGATGCTTTCAATGCATGTGACACTTCACACCCTCACTACAAATGAAGGACCAGCTTTCATTGAAAAACCCATGTGGATGTAATTCTGCATGTTTTATTTGTGTTGAAATCTTCTGTGTCATTTATATGAAATGACAGAAAAAATAATGTACTGTGAACTCCCATAGACTAGTCATTAGTAGGTGACACGTTTTTGAAGGGGTGTGCATAAGACTCTAATTACAGTGTTGTAACAACGTCATGACACCTGTCATGAACATGAAGTAGTCTTTAATATTTATGAATTGTTCTTCTGTCATTTGGTCAATCATGTCATTTACAGGAAACTGCAAAGTTGTCATTGTTTGAGATGTCTTTGTTATGATAACTTGACATTAATCACAACAAAAATGGCTTTGTTACAACAATGTGACATTATCAAACTTAAAGAAACTGTTAAAACTGTTAAGCTTTATGTTTAAACATTACATGACACTGTCATGTGTTGTTAAGTCACCAAAACCGATGGTGGCCTGTTTGATGACAGGGAATACAGTACCGAGGTGGTTTTCTTGCTGCCTTTAGCCCCTAGCATCCCAAGGCTGAGGCAGCTAATTAGGTGGCTAGCTCCACAGCTAACAAAACAAACTAGCTAACACCAGCAACAGATAACAGCAAACAATGGTTAACCTTCTTTAGCAACAAGTGAACTAGGTAACCGCCATCTGTCCATAAGCTAACTCTGTTAGCTAAATCACCTTGGTACTGTACTCTGTTGTCAAACTGTCCGAGAAAGTCCAAGAAATTGTTCGCGACACGTCACAAAATGTTTTGACAGTGTAATAAAACTTAATGACATCTTTAGGACAAGTCCAAAATTTACCACTTTACTTGACGTCAAAGAAAATGTTCATGACACACTTATAATAGCCTCATGACAGCCAGTGTCAAACCCAACCGCTTATGACATCATAAGTTAAAACGTAATTCTTAACAGTTTATTTCAGTTTGATTATGTCAAGTTGTCATGACAAAGACATCTCAAACAATGTCAACCTTGCATTAAAAATGACACAAGTGACCAAATGACACCTAATGATAACAGTTATAAACATTCATTAAGACTTGTTCATGACAGATGTCATGACATTGTTATGACAGTCGTATGCAGACCATTTCAAATAAAGTGGTACCCATTAGTTATCAGTGATTTACAGTAGACTAACTTGTTGACTGTACAGTTTTGAGCTACTTACTGACTTCTTGTAGTTCTAACATTTCTAACTTTATGCTTTTGTTTTTGCAGTTTGAAATGATTGATATTCAATCTCAAAACAAATGTGTTTTTGTGTGTTTAATGACCCTTAAACTGGTGCATGCTGATTTTATCCTGCCCTGACACACGAATGTAAAGCTTCTTTTTAATGGCTGATTTATGCAAAGTCTAATGACTTGTAATTGATGTTGTCTTCTAACTGGCTCTTTGAAAGTCTTTTCTTTGAACTACACTTGGTTTCAGCACAATGTCCTTTTTTTTCCTCATGGATATGTGACATTTGCAGTCCTAACAGGGGAAAAGCTGCTAGAGTCTGCTTAACACACATCTTGATATCAGTGTACCATTGTGTGTGTGTGTGTGTGTGTGTGTGTGCGTGCAGCTGTACACTCAGGCAGATCTTTTTTCTATCATTAATTTGATCTCATTGAAAGAGTTTGTCGTTATAATTTTTAACATCCTCCATAATTTCAGTCTTCCTGAGAGGATACTGAAGTTTAAACACAGCATTTTCTGGTGCCTAATTTAAAGGTGATGCAGGTGTTGTATGAGGTACTTATTCATAGTCAGTGTATTACCTATAGATGGCAGTTGGCACGCCCCCAGTTATGAGAAGCAGGAGGAGTATCGGCACGAAAGCTAAGCTTTGGACAGCAACAAAACATATTTTGGCTGCTTAAACATAGTCCACCTTAAAAGGTCTATATCAGTGTCAGTGTAGGCTATATTAACAATATTTTCACTGCTTAACCTTGCTATCAGACAGGCTTTTCTGATGGGAAACCACCGTTATATTGCTGTCTCCAAAGCCACCTGACTCCTTTGGGAAAGAGAGCGATAATTGTCTTACATAACTGTGTTTTTTCTGTCAGAAAAGGCTGTTTGATGACAAGGTAAAGCAGTGAAAATATTCTAAATGTAGGGTTCACTTACACTGATATTGACTTTTTCAGGTGGGCGTTCTTTTAGACCGCTAAAACACGCGCCGTTGACCCTGTCCACAGCAGTACATTGCTTAGCTTCCATGTCGGTACTCCAGTCTGCTTTTCCAAACGGGGGGCGTGCTGAACACCATCTCCTTTAGATAATACACTGGTAATGGATTAGGGTTGCAAATTTTGTTTATTTTCCTCAACTTAAGAGGAAAAATATGTATTTTTGATTTTGAGGTGAACTGTCCCTTTAATGTCTGATGATGTATTTGTTGAATTATTTGCTGTTTGTATAAAACTGTCAAGTATATTGATTTCTTCCACAAAGCACTTTAAAAGTTCAGTGTATAAAGCACAACCTTGTTGTTCCTGGTGATGGCACTAGATGGCGGTAGGAAACAACATTTGAATGATGTGAAAAGGCACTTGTACACTTGGCTCAGTGTGTTGTAATACATAAAAAATCCTCCTCCTCTTGGGACTGACTAATGCACACTAGATCGTTTGGTATTGAAGTGCTATTTTGCACCCTTTTGTTGGATGTTTTCAATCATTTTAAGAAAAACAGGAGCAGAAAAACAACCGGGTTTCACCTGCATTGTTGCTTTCTGCATTTCAGCCCATTTGTCTCTTCCTGGCATCTGGCATCAGCTGTTTTTGCCCACATGTCGACGCCGGCTTTTCAGCGCCAGCGGCTCAAGCCTCTATGAATGGTCATCGATCAGTGAGCTCTGCCAAGCGTCATTAGAACTGACAGAAAGCCATGTTCTTTGATCGCAGCTTTGCTGGTCCGAGCCTGCTCATTGATCTGCAAGTGGAAATATCAAGCATAAGCATGTTGTAGTCTGCTATTGATAGAAGCATACAAAACACTCAGGTGGAGGGAGGGGAGAAGTGAAGAAGTGAGGCAGAGCTGGGGATTGGTCGGACACGCGGCATCACTTAGAGGCCTGGAGCAACTGTGCTCGGTGTCGGGGCTGATGCAGCAATGGAAAAGCAAATTATAGAGAGCTAAGAGTATAAGATACAGGACCAAGCTGGTGTCAGCGTGCAGTCGTCAGGTGGAGCAGCTTCACATTGTTTCTGCAGTGACTCACTGTAGTGTTTAGTCAGCAGGACAGATTCTCAACCTGTACATTTCTCTGATCGTTCAGTTTGTTCCTTTTATGTCCTCTAAGCCTTCATTGTATTTGTTCTCATCGCAGCACAGCGTCATTATCACACTGGGCACTTCCATCAAGCAGCTGGACATTTGTACTCCCAGAGAAAAACACAATGTTGCTGATTTTTAATAGAACTTCCCAGGATGCCGAAATAAGGCTGTATTGTGATACAGTAGATGTGACTGGCTATAAGCATTACATGTGGAGAAATTGTACTTTAGAACGTGTAATTCGCTGAGATGACATCATGTTACCGAGAGCGTAGAAAGGTTCAGAAAATGTCTCCGGTGCCTCATGCACAATCACATAACTGGCCACAGCTGTGCCGAACAATATGTCCTTTGTTGTCTTCCGTTGTAGTTTTACTTTTCAGATGGGAGAAATCCTGGTGTAATAGCAGCTCAGTGTGATTTATATGGAAGACTGCCTGCTGCAATCCTTTAAGGAGATTAAAAGATCAGATCATTTGGCTGTGTCAGAAACCGAAATGCTGGCGATCACTCAGGTGGAGGTAAAAGCATTTTGAAGGAAAAAGTGAGATGAAATATTTGCGGGAAAAAGTTCCGCCAGCAACAGTGGGGAAAGTTTCACCCTGTCTAATGTTTGCAGAGTGCGAGACATTGGAGCTGTTTTGTGGGAGGGGATGCAGGGATGGTACACTGATTCGCAGCCAACAGCACGATAACGACATTCACCTGCATCTCAACGGGATTTTTCAGCACGCATACACATAATAATATACACAAATTAACAGACATTCACCTGTGTATCAACAGGATTGACAGTGCAGGAACACTCGAAGCCAACAGCCCAGTAAATTCACCTGTATGCATATATTCACCTGGGAGGTGACTGTACCACTTCCTTTTTCTGCTCAGCAGTATAGGTAGCCTATTGACAATTTTGGGACCGCGTTACCTCCAATTAGAAAGGCTGTTCCAGTATCAAGTGGGCTGCTGTTTGGTGCAGTAAAGGGAAGCTGTCTATAATGAGGGGGTGCTACCGCAACCCCCCGCACCCTAACTTTCAACGTTTGTGGCCTGAGTCAGACTTTGCCGTTGTTGTTTTGAAAACCCAAAAGAGGAAACCCTGATTAGATATCTTTTTTCAAAATCCCCAGCAGCATTTGAATCAATTTGTGTCAACAGGCCATTAAACAGGGCTCTGCTCTGTGATTGAAAATCCTGTATGCAAACTTTAGGGCGTCTGTGGTTTCAGACTGCGCGGGGGGGAGCTTGCCTGTTTGTTCCTGAAAGGCAGCAGCTCTGTGTGTCACAACCACCGTCTCGTTCACTTTCAGCTCAGAATTCGTTTGTGATATTTCAGCTGTCACTAGTGTAGTAAAAATGAATGGAAGTCTGGGAAGGCACACAGTAAACAGCAAAGCGTTTTGATTAGAGGAAAATTGGATCAACTTTTGCAAAACTTTTGTGTGTTTTGCACAGAAATACAAAGCTTTGGACAGAACGCAAACCTTTTTATATTTGGTTCAATGTTGAGATCATTGGGTTTGGTTGGTCCACAAGTGGGAAAGCGATTAGCAGCAATGTTAGCATGTAGTTACTGTAACTTTACAAGTCGCTAACCAACGTTCTGTGTTGCTACACGGTTTCATGTGAATACATTTTTGGCTGTGGGGCACAGACACATTTTTGAAGCAAAAGATGATCCATCTGCTGTACCCGCTTAATCCCATGAATGTATAAAGGAGACCTGTATACAGTGTTGGAGGCGTGCCATCATTCATTCCTATGAGAGCTGTTCAGTGGAACATGAAGCCAACTTGCGTGTTGGAGCTTCTGGGCCCGTGGAGCATGCACACAAGAGCCTTCCTTCAACCGAGTTGAAGTCTTGAAGAAAAAGTATTTTTGGGCCACTTCGATTGCGTGAGCAGCATAGTGGCCATTACACGGTTTGGCCACTATGTCAAATTGGCTTCAAAACCCGGTGCTCTTCCTGGGGGCTTGGCTTATTCTTTATAGGACTGCAGGCGACTGGAGCCGGTCTCAGCTGACATTTGGCAACAATCATTCACGCTCACATTCACACCTATGGGAAATTTAGGGTGGCTGCATGGCTTTGTGCTGTGGGAGGAAGCAGAGAACTCAGAGGAAACCCACGCATGCAACCCTCTTGCTGTGAGGTGACAGTGCGAACCACTGCACTGTCGCTTAACTTCATGTTAGACACAAACTCCCCCCCACCCACCCAAATAGTCAGTTATGTACATGACTTCAGTGACTCTCTGAGTCAACAATTAGCCCAGCAACCTGGCACAGAAGAAAACAAAATACCACCCTGTCACTGTCCTCTGGCTCCGGTGTCTCAAACATATCTGGACAAGTCCAATAAAGTTGCTAGACGGAGCGTCTGTGTTTCAGGTTGTTTTCAGGTCACAGTGGTGTTTGACACTGAGACAGCAGAGCAGACACACCCCCAGCATTTCAGAGCAGAAAGAACTGCTCATTTTTTCATGATTTTGAGACATAATTTTATATACTTAGCGATTTTCTAATCATTTAAATTTGGCTGTGTTATAACACATTTCTGTGGATCATCATGACGTGTCTGATGATGGACACCAAGCTCAAAATAAAATTCTGTGGAATGTTCCATCACTCCAGTAAATTAACCCAATCATTAAAATGTTTCGCGTTTTTTGCGACACCTTTGGAACAAAACACCAAAACTTTTATTGTGAAATGCAGAAGTCGGGTTTTCTTTCCTTCCACCAAAAGATTTTCCTCCATGCCACCTAATGACTACACTCTGAAGATATAAAATCACAAATTAAACATTTTGACATTATAACATAATAACAACTGGTTTATTGGAATGGCACCAGTAAATATACCAAAAAAATATACCACTTTTTATTACCTTTCCCACAGAAATAAAAAAAATCACTACCACTGAACTGCTTGTGGCTTGCTCATAAACGAACCTGGAAGGATTTTTATAAAATCTGCAGTTACCTTGATTATGTCACAATGATTGAGTGATACCATACCACAGAGATGTTGGCCTAATGATGTTACAGAGGTACATGGCAACAGATTTCCATTTCTTTGTAATGTTTGGTTATGGCTCATTGTTCATTCTGGTCCCATGGGGGTCTGTACCTGTAGCTTCATTGGGTTTGTCAGCTTCGAAATAAATCACTGTATCCTGTAGGTGCAGTTATTCGCTCCCTGAGGGCATGTGGAGGCCTAACTTTTCAGTTCTTTTCAGAAGGGATGTATTCTGAAGTCAAGGTGGCAGTGCAGAATAGTTGCTGTGCTTTGGCTTTCCAGCGAAAGCCTATTAGTCACTGTGAAGTAGCTCCCTGTCTAAAATTCCGAAAATGAAGCTTGTTGAAATCTGAGGTTCAATTTCCCGGCCTGTTATAACTGTCTCTCACTATAATGTTCCTGCTTCTCCCACGGGTGCTTTTGAGTGACAGAGAGTCATTATTTCAACTACCCCCGTAGACTTTTCCAGGGCTGAACTGAAGTTTGCCGGGAACAGTTGGTAAACAAGCCACTGAAATCTCCAACTCTGACCCGTCTTCTTCCTACACATGTACCGCAACTCTGTGGGACTTCAAACTGAGCTGTGCACAAGACGTTTGGCCACCACAGGGAGTCTATTGTGTGCAGCTCCAAGTCTGTTCCCACACAGTGCTACCGTGGCTGCCACAGCACAGGGATTAAAGAGGCGGAGGAGAATGCCCCAGGGTACACAAGTGGCACAGCAAGAGAAGGTGTAAGGCAGGATAAGGCTGAGGTACAGTGCCGTGATAAACATCCCGAAGTGGTCAGTGGGAAATGGTTTGACACACTGATCCGCACACAAGATGTTGTTTTTACATTTGCTGCCGCACGATTTGAAAGCAGATTTCTGTATATCTGAAGCCTACACATGCAGGATTAAGAGATGATGACACTACAGCACAGGCATGAAGGAGTGTAATTACTAAAACATGAGGCTGAGATGAGGAGTGCACAGATAATTAAAATGCGTATCATAATCACATCCTTTTTTTGTCAGATCCAAAGGTGTTAATAAGAAACGCTTTTTGCAGCATCCCTGGCCACCAAATTAAGTGAGTTAACTTTGAGTTTCAAGTCATAATGTGTTCTCACCAAATATAATGCGATTTTTAGAATGGCCTCCCATGGATCTAGGAGATTAAGTGTCAACTCGCTGGGAATGAGTAGAGTTAATGTTAGTTGATTCATGAAATTAATTGATTGGCAGTGCAAACAACATACTCTTTAATCTTTGGCCTGGGAGAAGGTATGAAGTATCATTAGTGTTAAAGTCCAAGTCGTCTGTGAAGAATCTCTCGTCTGAGAGACTTCCTCAGTTCAAACTGACTAATTGGGACTTCCAGGTAACAGCAGGCCACATGATGTCTGAGTAGCTCCACGACTCACGACTCTCAAGGTCTTAATGACCCCACAAGAGGTTAAGTTCTTGGAGCTCCCCATTAATCAGTTTGAACTGAAGAAGCCTCTCGGATGAGAGGTGAAACGTCTTCAAGAACCTCTAGCAAGCAAGTGCTTTTGTCTACAATAACTCCTAGCAAATAAAGTCCAAACCGAGTTGCAGGTTTTTCGATCTTGTCGAGTCTATAGTTACGAAATTTGTAACTCAAGTCTGACTCGTAATGTGACGCGAGTCCCCACCCCTGTTATTCACACTTTGAGCAGAAACAGACCAACATTAGCATTCGTTCTGTGTTGTGTTTTCTGGGCCGCCGTTCAAGTCCAGTGCTGCCTCTTCTTTTAGCTCTGTTTAGGTTCTTTTTGAGGGGCTTTTAGAATAAATGTGTTAAAGCTAATTTGTTAACACCTGTGACACTGTTTTGTGTTTAGCCTTTATCTCAACTCCACCAGTCTGCTTCGTTGCAGAGTATGGAACACTGTCCATTGTTTCCACAGCTCGTGCCAACTATGACTGCATGTGTGTGTCTGTTATACTACCAAAACAGGCTCCAGTTGGATCATACATATCATATATTTCATATCATGCCATTGGAGCCATACATTACATGTATCATGCGTTGGGTTTTGTGTTTGATGTGAGGCTGTGTGTGCCTTTAGCAGCCAGGTTGGTGTTGAACGCTGCTCTATTGCCCCGATTGCTCCCCTCTGCGTTTGGCTGTTATCAGGCAGAGCCAGCCTGGTGCTGGTTGGCCCAGATTCACAGTCTTCTGGCTCTGCTGCCAGCAGGGCTCCACAGCCTCACCACAACACCTACAGAAGAACGCGCTGCTATACAGCACGCATAAGAGCTCTCAAAGGATATTCTTAGTGTTGATTATGCTCAGAGCAGGAACACATGCCCCGCTATACCTTTTAAGAACACTTTGCTCGTCTTTTGTTCGACGCTGCATTGTGTGGCCGTCCTACATAGTTGTAAGGCTTTTGCGGTGGTGAATCGTGGTAGTGTGGAGTGTGTGGTGGGCCGACGGGAGGCTGTGACCTGGTTTGAATTGCTCTTTGAGATTTATTCAGTTAAATTTATGGAATTTGTTTAACTCGCCCGTGAGAAAGGAGCAATTGGATTGGCTCAATATTGCAGAGCCGGGTTAGCTCGCACGCGTACGTGGCTGCCTCGCGCATTCATTTAGAAATGCCATCTAAATGTCAGAATCGGTCACCATTAATTCTCTAATGAAACAATATTTCATTAAATCACAAACTCAAATGTCATAAACGCTTGTATTCTTTCACTTCAGATTTGATAGGGTGTTGGGAAATAGCAGGTTTGTTCAGTTTAGCTGTTTAATGGCGAAGTTATTCCAAAACAATGCTTCTGTTTTTGTTTTGTCTTCTCCTCAGTATGGGCTTTCCACTGGAGGCCAATGCAAACCTATACTGTAGGCCTCCTCAGAGTGCTTAGATGTGCCTCTTAGATAAAGAGAGCCTCATTTAAACGTGATTAAACGAATCGGCTCTATTGCATTTGAGGCTTGTAGAAATCCCATTTAAGATACAGCAGCGCAGAAACATCTTTCGCTCTCAGCCATGATTAGATTTTCATGATAAACTCTTTCAATGTCCTCTGCTAACGCATTAAACCAGCAGCTACATGTGTGCCTTATGCACAGCCCTCACACCATAAAGACACGTAGAAGAAATTAGAGGTGAAGATGTCTCACCTTGCTTTATTGTACCTGTTCCCCTCATCAGCGATAGTTAAACCAGCACCTGAGGCGATGGACGCTCTGGAGCCTTGAGAATATTATCACAGTATGATTAGTATTGGCTCCGCGGCTTATTACAGGAAGCCAGGGTTGTTGTGCTCAGAATCCTTATCTAAT
This sequence comes from Lutjanus campechanus, assembly GCA_027495735.1. NCBI lineage: Eukaryota > Metazoa > Chordata > Actinopteri > Lutjaniformes > Lutjanidae > Lutjanus > Lutjanus campechanus. The sequence continues at coordinate 45,225 of JAJHUR010136982.1, forward strand.
CATTTCCTTGGAGAAAGAACGCACATGAGAGGTGTTAGGGCAGAAAACGGGGCGTAAATCATTCATCAGTGTCCAGATTCCCACCCAGCACATTGCTACTGTGTGGGAAATACTATAACCTTGGCTGTCATCCTCCCTCAGGGCTTTTTCGCCACCTTTCACGCTTTCTCACAAAGCTTCCTCCCTCAAGACCCTGAAGTTAAAAGCTTCTGTTGTTTTACGAGAATCTGAATGAGAACGAGTCCAAGTCATGTGCAGTTCAGTTCAGTTCGGCCTATTTGTGGCAGCGACATATAGTGTTTTGTGTGTGTTTTTTTTTCTTTTTTTCCCTGAATACGAGCAGGAGATTGTGGGAGTCGTGTGAAAATTCGCAGCTCAAGTGTGAAGTTCAAAAATTTTTCACAATGATAGAGTTTTTGCTTCCTTTCTATTCAGTAGATACAACTCAGAAGAGAACAGATGGGATTAGTTGGTAATTGTTTCCTCGGTGAGGTGAGGTGAGCGGGAAAAATGTGGTTGTACAAAAGAGCATAGAGGTGTCTCACAGCTGACGAACTAATGTGGAATTTAATGGGACAGTTCACCCCAAAATCAAAAATACATTTTCCCCCTGGCATGTAGTGCTATTTATCCATTTATGCTGTTTTGGTGTGAGTTGCAGCGTTTTGAAGATATCAGCCGTAAAGATGTCTACTTTCTCTCATATATTATCGGACTAAATGGCACCAGTCCTGTGGTGCTGCAAGCACCGAAAAATACATTTGAAAAATTCAAAACCAGTGTCTCTTTCCAAAATCACGACCTGGTTCTCAAGATAATCCACATACCTTGTTGTGGGCGGATTCATGTTTGAACTATTTTCTTTCTATTTCAAAGTAAGTAGTTCCTGTAGATTTTACAGCAGAAAGAAAGCCTGTGGATTATTTTGAGCAACCAGGCCCACAAGTAATGTCCTAATTTCTTGTGTGCAGATACATGCTCCATAGAGGATGAAGTTTTGTTTATTTTAATTAGGGATGCACAATATGGATTATTTTTGAGGTGATACCAATAACTTACCTGCTTCACAGTTTTGTATTTTAACAACATAGTTTATATAACCTGGAGTTCATGCACACCTGATGGTAAGAAAGAAAGGCAAAGATGCGTTGAGAAAAGATGGATGATTTAATATTTCATTGTCATGACCAAACCGAATCTAACTGACATCTCTATGACAACAAAAAGAAAGAACGCTTCTGACTCTTCTAATGTTCATTTATTTTGTTTGATAAATCTTATCCAAGGAAAACTTAAAGTATATTTAATAAGTAATAACATACATTTCCCAGCATTGGCCAATAATTTACCCCATTATTAGCCAATAATTTGCCCCCCTTTTGGCCAAGATTTTATCCCATTTTTAGCCTATAATTCATCCCATTATTGGTCAAAAGTTATCCTATTATTGACTAATAATTTATCCAAATTTTGGCCAATAATTATTGTATTATTGGACAATAATTTATCCCATTATTGACAAATATTTTATCCCATTATTGGCCAGTAATTTGTCTTATTATTGGTCAAATTTTATCCCATTATTGACAAATAATTTATTCCATTATTAGGCAATAATTTATCCACCCTGATATGTGTCGTGCAGTTTGCATGTTCTCCCCGTGTCTGTGTGTGTTTTCTCCGGCACCTTCCCACAGCACAAAGACGTGCAGATGAACAGGTTAACTGATGACTCTAAATTGCTTAGATAACCCAGATGACATCATCAGGGTTATTTTGTCACACTCCCGCCACAACCACAGATGACATTATACACCTGACTTTTATGTGTAAAATTAGGGTACTGCTCCTTTCAGAAATGCAAAATCATTGCCATGTTTGTTTATTATTATTTTTTATGAACTTCTGGATGTATTGAATATTGCATCCCCTAGGCCCTAGGGGAACAAACTTGCCCCTAGGGCCTAGGGGCAAGTTTGTTTTCCCCAAATTAAAAGTTTCCCCCTGTAAAGTGTCTGAAAACATGCTTTCTTGTCTCTCTTTTTTTTTGGAACTGCTTTGCTTTACTGTTTTTATTTTTACAGGATGAGCGCACATCAAGTAATGTTTCTGTTGCTGAGCCAGTATTGGCCAGCTGGTTTAAAACTGTTCTCCCTTGAGAGATTAATTGTAAAAAAAAAAATTAAAAAATTCTGTGGACTCATTTATGGTTTGCCTTATGTTGTGCACCTTTTTAGACTTCGACTGGAGCCACTTCTGGTCGTGGAGTCACTTCGTGGACTACCTGCAGTGCGTGCTGGCCTTCACGCTGGTGGCGGCCTACATCACCTACCTCCTCCTGGACTCCGCGCTCTTCGTGGAGTCTCTGGGCTTCCTGGCCGTCTTCATTGAAGCAATGCTGGGCACACCGCAGCTCCACTGCAATTATCAGAACAAGTCCACTGAGGGCATGAGGTACGGAGTCAATACTGAACA